>WEKX01024256.1:0-20324 GCA_013390025.1 Pitta sordida
TTTTATCCAGGTTTCTTTTATGTCTGGAGATTTTTGTGAAGATTTTGGGAATTCGGGAGTTGCTCCAGGTCCGGTGCCAGCAGAGGGAGACAGCTCTGTATCCTAATGAGTCTTAATGAGTGTTAATGAGGGACAGCGACCACACAATGAACTTGGGATGTTGTTCCAAAGTACCGTGGTACCAAAATATGGGAAAGGTGGATCTTACAAGTCAGAGCCATCAAAATCCTAATTAACACGCCCTTTCCCTAATTAAGAACAAATTATAAATATTAGGAAGATGAAAATACGGAATATATCCATGGATATACAACTTCCTGCTTCAGATTCGGAGGAATAAGTTTGGATTTGACGCCTGAGTTTGTTCCTTAAGTTTAAAACTTCCTTAAGTTTAACTTCCTTAAGTTTAAAACCAACATTTTAGGGAATGAAAAAAATCATTTATTCACTGTTTTCTCTGCCTCAATCCCTGATTTGCTTTTAAATTTTAATTAATCAATGACATCTAAATTTAATCTTCAATATTTCTCGCCGTGGATGTGGATCCATCCCTAGTCCGAACCCCCAGAGGATTTTCCAATGGATTATTCCCTGGTGAACTTCCTTAACCTTTTCCATGCTGAGAGAGTTCCTGGAGCACGATTTTTCCATGGAGTTCTGGTCCTTGCCCCAGATATTTGCTTTAATTAAGGGAAATCAGCAGTTCTGGCTCTTTGTGACATTGTTACTGTTCCCTGAATAAGAAAAAAAGAGCATTTAAAAGGGAATACCATTGGGAAAAACAATTATCCCAGGTATTTTTGGGAAGCAGGCAGAAGGGAACGCCTCCAGTGGGATTGGGCTGATCATTGGGATAAATATTCAAAGTTGAAGCCGTTTGGGTTGGAAAACAGACGGCACTGAAATGATCCAGAATTCCTGGAATATTCCAGAGCCCATCCCGAGCCCCGAGATGGGATTTTCTGATCTCTGGGATGAGCAGGGGAAGGATCTCTGAGCAGGGGAAGGAATATCCTGGCCGTCCCAAGGCAGGGAATGATCTTTGACCTGCTCTCCGAGGGTGGTAGGAGGGATTAAGGATTAAAACCCTTTTCCCACGTGGATGCAGATCCCAGTGGGAATGCTGCTGCATTCCATGCGGGAGCTAAATCCGGGAACACCTGCCTGGAACGCCGCGCGATCCATCCCCGGCTCATCGAAATTAAAGCGGAACAAACTCGGTCCGATCTCCGGAGCTAACGGGGAGCGGGGGTGGGGGTGGGAGTCAAAGGGATCGAATTAACGGGACAATAGTTCCCGCTCTTCCCGGTGGGAATTACGGCATTAGAGCAGCGGGGTCGGAAAGCCGAGTATTAGGGGATGTCAGCAATTCCATTCTCCCGGCGTAAGCGGTTTAACGGGATTGGGCTCGGAGTTGACCTACCTTGAAAAACCGGCTTCACGTGGGGAATCTTTTCCGGAGGCTCCTTTTGTCTCTCCTCTCCGGGGAGGCGGGGGGGATGTTTTTGGAGCGCAAACTTTGCCGGAGGAGTTGAGGAACTCGGAGTTGTGGCCGAAGATCCTTCCGTGGTTCTCCGTGGGTGGGATCGGAGCGATGGGAGTGGAGGGAGCGGGGTCCTGGCTGCTCCCAAAGAGATCCTGGACGGGTCAGAATGTTTGGGATTGTGGTGTTTTTAGGGATGCTCCCTTCTCGTTTTCATCCCAGAGAGCAGAACTTGTGTCCTGAATGGATTGGAATGTCTGGGAATTTGGTGTTTTTAGGGATACACCGTTCCCATTCCCATCCTGGGTTGGAAGGGAGCTTAAAGATCATGGAATTCCAACGCCCTCCCACGGACCGTGACACCTTCCACTATCCCAGGTTGCTCCAAGCCCCGTCCAACCAGGCCTTGGACACTTCCAGGGATGGAGCAGCCACAGCTTCTCTGGGAAACCTGTGCCAGGACCTCCTCACCCTTCCAGGGAGGAATTCCTTGCCAATATCCCATCTAACCCTCTGTCCCTAGGACGGCATTCCTCATGGTCTGTCCCTCCATCCCTTGTCTCAAGCCCCTCTCCAGGTCTCCTGGAGCCCCTGAAGGCTCTGGAACGTGCTCTGAGCTCTCCCTGGGTCCTTCCCTTCTCCAGGTGAACACTCCCACCTCTCCCAGGTGTCTCCATCCCTGGCCACACCAATCCTTCAATGCAGGTCACGAGCAGGAGCCTTTCCTTGTTTTCCGTGCTTGGCACGTGGAGCTGGATTTGTGTCCAGGGCTCTTCATTCCCTTGTGTCCAGGGAATGAATTGGGTTACAAACAAAAGCAGGATTTAGGAAACAGGAGGGATTTGGGAGAGGGGGAGAAGAGCTCTTCCCTCACCATGCTCTGAGCTCCTCGAGGAGTTATCGGGATCTCCTCTGTGTTTCAGGAGGTCTTGGCAGGATTTCAGTGCTTTTCCTTGGCACTTGGATTCCTGGCCCGTGAGCCTGGCACGGCTCCAAGTGCAGCCTGGAGCCTTCGCTGGGACTTTTCATGGAAACACTTGGGAGATGAAAGGGAATGGCAGCGAGGGGCTGAAGGGCTTCCAGAGGGAAATGCCAGTAAATCCATTGGGAGGGAATAATGATCCAGTTGAGGGAAGGGATGGCAACCAGGACACACATGGAGCTGTTGGA
The DNA here is from genome assembly GCA_013390025.1 of Pitta sordida. Lineage (NCBI taxonomy): Eukaryota > Metazoa > Chordata > Aves > Passeriformes > Pittidae > Pitta > Pitta sordida. Next base: position 2,654 of record WEKX01024256.1, read on the forward strand.
GTGAGTCCAGAGGAGGCCAGGGAGATGCTCCAAGGGCTGGGAGAGCTGGGAATGTCCAGCCTGGAGAAGGGAATGATCCAGGGAAACCTTGGAACACATTCCAGAGCTTAAAGGGGCTCCAGGAGAGCTGGAGAGGGACTTGGGAGAAGGGCTGGAGGGACAGGACACAGGGAATGGCGTCCCAGGGTTAGGTGGGATATTGGGAAGGAATTCTTGGCTGGGAGGGTGGGGAGGGGCTGGGATGGAATTCCCAGAGAACTGTGGCTGTCCCATCCCTGGAGTTGTTCCAGGCCGGGTTGGATGGGAGCTTGGAGCAACCCGGGATAGTGGGAGGTGGAAGTGAGTTGGAACTGGATGGTCTTGAATGTCCCTTCCAAGGGAAATGATTCCACGATTCTCTGGAATGTTCCCCCTCAGTTTAGCACAGGTTTTGCTGTAGGTTTTAGTGCCCTTTGAGAAGCCACTGCCAAAACTTTGGGATATTTTTTCCATACCAAGTGAAATTATTGGAGGACAAAACTTCTCCAGCCTGTGCAAGGATTGGGAGGAACCATCCTGCCTATGGGATGTGGAAATTGGGAGTTGATAACCATTGTCATATAGTTGCACCTATTTTCCCTTCCCAAGCCAGGGGGATTTATTGGGAAGGTCCATCTTTATTTAGGTAATTAAGGAGCTTAAAAGGTGCTCGTTGAGATTCGTAATTTTTTCCCAGGTTTTGAAAACTGGATTATTATTTTTTTCCCCTTCAGATTAACATTAAGCTGCATTTGAATGGAAATCCAGATTCAATTGAACCGAATTAAAATAGTTTTTTGAAAGTATTTTTTTCATAATTACGACTAATTATTGTGAGGAGGGAATTGTTTCTGGGTACATTAACAGGGTTTTGCTGGTCACTGTGTATTTAAAAGGAATGGATTCCCTGGTTTTGTGCCTGTGTGTTGGGAAAAGACACATCCCTTTCTATTTTTCAATTCCCAACCGCTCTTTCAACCTCAAATATCATCATCAGGGAACTCAATTATTTGAATAATCCCAATTGGGTTCTTTAAATAAACTAAGCCCTATTAAGTGTTTATTTGAGATTTGACCTTTTCATTTTAAGAGGAAAGCTCTAATGTTGATAAAAATCCCATGAATCAAACGTTTTAATGGAATGACTTGCTGGTTTATTTGGATTTGGGATCCACAATTCCCAAATTGGGAGCAGCTTCCAAGGGGAAGTTGTGCGGCATCTCAGAGTCTTCCTGGTGTGTTTGACGACCACTTTTAAGCCTAAATCCCGTGTTTTTTGCTAAGGAGTGATTAGTGACTAAGGAATAATGGGATTTCTTTGGAAGTACTTCTCCTAAATCAGGATTTTCCCGCCTTCACGGCTCCCTCCGGCCTCTCCGCTCCCTCTTGCCCCGTTCTGATCCACTCTTTCCTCGGGATTCAAATGCCAGCATGCAAATGTGATTTCTTCCTATGTAAGGATTACTTAAAAAAAAAATATATATGGTATATATTTATAAGCTGAGCCTAAAGAAGATAACCAGGAGTAAAAGAAAAACCGGCCTTTCAGAGCCGCTTGTATCGCCGGCAGCGCCGGGAAATCCTCTCCGGTTCATCCGGCTCAAACGCTGGCGGGATCTTCTTGCTCCGCTCTCGAGGTCGTGTTTCCTTTCAAATTCTCCCAGAATTTTATATTCCAAATATAGGTGAGGTTTTTGTAGGGCTTCGGGGCTTTTAAGATCAGATTATCCCATGTTGAGCGTGTGTTACGCGGGAACGTTAAATCTGAGTCGTCCTTGTTGCTCTCCCACACTTTGTGTTACGGCTTGGAAATCTCTTGGGATTTTTTTTTTTTTTTTGCCTTTTTAGGGATTAATTTAAGAGAGAGTGGATTTTTCCAACTCCTGGCTGAAGTTCTGGTTTCTTGCACCCTGAGCAGCTTTGCTGTGTTTGGAGGGGAGAGAAGGGCGTTGATTGAGCGTCAACTCCCCGTTGACTGCACGTTTTCTTGCTGAGCCCTTTTTTCCCCTCTTGCTCCACTCTTGACTTTGGATTCATCAGTCTGCTTGAAGAAATTCCCATTCCATAAGGAACAAAAAACCTTGGAAGAAGGACCCAGCTTTTCCGCTTTCCAAACGACATGGAGTTGGTCAAGGAGGGAGGACTGGAGGAATTTTGTACCAGGAAAAGCGTGGCCAAAAGGAGCAGGGAAGTGAGTGATCCCTGTGCTGTGACACCTCAAATCCTGATATCGGATTTGGGGAGCCCAGGTACGGGACATTTAGGTCTGGAGTGTGTCCAGGGAAGGGAATGGAGCTGGAGATGGGGTTGGAGCAGCTGAGGGAGCTGGGGGGACTCATCCTGGAGAAAAGGAGGCTCAGGTGTGACCTTCTGGCTCCCAAAAATTCCCTGAGAGGAGGATGGAGCCGGGTGGGATCAGACTCTGCTCCCAGGGAACAAGGGTCAGGATGAGAGGAAACAGCCTCAAGTTGTGCCGGGGGAGGTTCGATAGTGGAAAAATTCCTTCATGGAAAAGGTGGTCAGGCATTGGGAAGGTCTTCCCAGGGCAGTGGTGGAGTCCCCATCCCTGGAGGGATTTCAAATCCCTGTGGGATGTGGCACCTGGGGACACCGTCAGTGGTGGCCTGGGCAGAGCTGGAGGACTGGTTGGACTGGATGGAGGGCTTTTCCACCCTCAGTTTTCCTGGGATTCTGGGAAGGACACGACAGGTCTGTGTTTAATCCTGGGGAAGAGAAACCAGACGTGGTCACCAGGAGCATCTGCAAAGGCCCAGCATGAAATGGACACTCAGGCAACATTCCTGCTGCAGCTTCCGTGGAAGAGCCCAAACCTCAACCTACAGAACCATGGAATGGTTGGGATTGGCAGTGACCTTCAGTATCATCCCATTCCAACCCCCTGCCATGGGCAGAGACACCTCCCACTATCCCAAGTTGCTTCAAGCGCCATCCTGGAGTGTTTTATCAACCCAGGACTTCCCTCTGTAACATTTTTAGCGCCAGACTCCGATTTTCCCGTCGCGCTCCGCCCCAAAACTGTCATTGAACCTCTGGAAACTCCTCCTCCTCCAGATTTTCCTTCCTCCTGCATGAAAATTCTTCCTTGCCCCGTCCACCCCAGGGGTGAGTGAGACACGAAACCCTCCCCCTTTGTGTATCCAAGGTTATGGCGATAAATTCGGGAGCGTCGTCACTTTCTTTTCGGAGTCAATCGGCCGCCGGCTTTGGGGCTGAAGGGGGAGATAATTTGCTGTAGTATTTCAAATGGATTAGAAATGGATTTGAAGGGAAGAGTTCATGCCTCCCATTACAAAAGCTCCAAAGAAGACTATCTTAAGGCGCTGTTCACACTCCGGCCTTCATTATCCACGCTTAATACCTTCCCTATTTTCCAGAGTTAATGAAATTTCCTGCCGGAGCGGGATGGCCGGGGACGACTCTTTAGATCCGCGCGTTTGGAATTACGAGCCCCCTCGTTTCGGTGTATTCTTCAGGTCCTTGGCCCCGCTCTTATCTCATTAATTTTAGCCTCTTTTGTCAATACAGTTCATTTCCAAAGGCCGGCCTTTCCATTAGGGAAACAATTCCACGGAGAGCCGGGACAGCGGCGCCGAGGAAAAGCCACTTTGCCCCTCTCCAGTGGCTTTTTCCTGCTGTCACGGGGTGGGATGTCACCGATGGGAGGAGGATTGTGTCGAGGCCACACAACTTGGGAGCAACAACTTGGATTAAGAGGGGAATACAGGATTTCTTAAAGGGAAAATTAGGAAATTGAGTTCCCTCCCTGTGCTTCTGTGCGAGTGGGATTTTTCCATATAAAACGTGGTTTGCCATCGAGTTTAAATCTCTTTGGGCTCTTAAAAGGTAATAAATATTGTAAGTGCAAGAAATTCCTCCCATATGTAATAAATAATAAGAAATATTCTATTAAATAATAGCTGAGATGTATTTAAAATATGGTTAAAGCTAAACCCAACACATCCCGAAATTCCCTGCGGAACATCAGTGGTGTTTCTCCTCTCCCGTTGGGTTTCCTTGGGGATCCTTCATGATGGGGTGAACAGCTATGGACAGAGGGTGTCACCAACCCCAGACTGTGTCTTTCAGGCTTAAAATTGCTCTGGAAAAGGGAGGGTAGAGGAGGAAAACTGGACTGAATGTATGTAATCCAATGTATTCAGTATTATATATTCAATGATATTAAATACTTAGAATAAGATTGCTGTCCAGGGCTCACATCTCATTAATTATCTCTAGATGTTATTAAGTATGTGTTGAATGTCTCTAGTTACTTTTTTATATATATGTATACACTTCACATATATATATACACACACTTTACAGATTTTACATGTATTTTAATATATTTTTATATATATTTTTTAAAAATGTGTTTTCAGTCTATGTATTCAGTAATAGCTAGAGATAATTGAGAGAGGTACAAGCCCCAGGGAATTTAGATAATAAAATATAGACATATGTATGAAAATATCTCTATTTATTATTCTATAGAATACGTAGATCTTGTATTTCAATGTACTCAGTGTATATATTCAATACTACGTGCTCTCTATGGAGATGTGTATGGATATCTCAGGATATGATCCTGGGATAATATATGGATAATGTATATGGAATTAGAAAACTTTCCAGAGCCTCCTGGAGAGAGTAGACAGGGACAATCCCCTCCCTGACCCTGCCAGGAATTAGGTATTTAATATCAGTTTTATTGCCCGCATCAGGCCACTGATACGACCACGAGGCTTTTGTCCAGGTCCTGCATCCAACACTGGATGCAACCTTGACCTTTCCTGGATTTCCTGTGAGGTGCTGGATGGTCCATGAGTGACCCAGTTGTCCCTTGTGCCATCAACATTTCTAGCCAATGATGTCATCGATATCTTCACCAAGTGATTTCATTGACATCCTCGCCCAACGAAGTCATTGACACCTTCACCCAATATCATTGACACCTTCACCCAACAATGTCATTGACACCTTCACCCAATGTCATTGACACCTTCACCCAACGATGTCACTGATACCTTCACCCAACAATGTCATTGACACCTTCACCCAGTGATGTCATTGACATCTTCACCCACTGATTTCATTGACATCCTCACCCAACAATGTCATTGACACCTTCACCCAGTGATGTCACTGACGCCTTCACCCAATGTCACTGACACCTTCACCCAGCGATGTCATTGACACCTTCACCCAATGTCATTGACGCCTTCACCCAACGATGTCGTTGACACCCTCACCCAATTATGTCATCAACACCTTCACCCAGTGGCACCATTGACACCTTCAGCCAGTGTCATTGACACCTTTACCCAACGATGTCATTGACACCTTCCCCCAATGTGATTGATACCTTCACCCAAAGATGTCATTGACACTGTCGCCCAATGTCATTGGCACTTTCACTGAACAATATAATTGACACCTTTACCCAGTGATGCCATTGATACTATCACCCAATGTCATTGGCACCTTCACCCAGTGATGTCATCGGCACCTTCACCCAATGGCACCATTGTCACCTTCACCCAAAAATGTCATTGACACCCAGTGATGTCATCGACACCTTTACCCAATGATGTCACCACTCCATCTCTTTGCGAGTTCTCAAGACTTGATGCTCCCCTCCATCGCAGTTCCATGAGGAGCAAACCCTGGGAAAACTGGATGTGGGGCAGCTGCTCTTTTATCCAGTTCCCATTTCCCAGCACAAAAAACCAGGCAGCGATTCTCCGAGTTCGGTAGCCAGTGGCAACAGCCCTCTGGAATGAATAGCCTGTCACACCGAGCATTAGGAATTGTAACTATTCCATTTTCCAGCTCTCGTTTTCTCCGGAGCACATGTTCATTTCAAGGAAATGCTCTCCAGGGTTTGCATTCCGCTGATAGGATAGCGGGATCTTAATTTACGGATATTCTCCGGCTAATGCGCGGTTTATATACGTTCTGCTAATAGCATTATGAGCATAGTTTGGCCTAATGCAAAATTAGAGCTCTAATTTGCATAAACAAATTACTGTTTGGATTAGCACTAAATGAGGAAGGCGACTGATACTGGAGGAGATTTGATTTGGCTCCGGCGGCTCTGTTTGGATAATGGGGGAGGGATGAGAATGAGCTGGGAGGCTCCGGTGCGGGGTGGGAGGGAGGTGGGTGGTGCTGGAGATGTTGGGTCGTGTACCGGTCGGATTTTTGGGTGGTAAAGGAGCAACTTGGGGACCAACGGTCCCTCTGGGATCTTTAGCAAGGTGGAGTCGCCCTCGTCTCCCACACAACTAATGATAGGATGGGAGGAAATGGCCTCAAGCTGCACCAGGTTGGACATTGGGAAGAGTTTCTTCATGGGAAGGGCTGGTAAAGTTTGGAAGGGGCTGCCTGGGGAGGTGGTGGAGTCCTCATCCCTGGAGGTGTCCAAGGGATGCCTGGATGTGGCACTCAGTGCCCTGGGCTGGGTGACAAGGTGGGAATGGGTCAGAGGTTTGATTTGATGACCCTGGCTAAGCTCAGGGATCATCCCACCTTGCTGATTCCCTTGTGGAATTTCATCCATATTTCCCTGTTTCCTGCCGGGGCTGGAACCACAAGCCAAGGGTGGGAGAAGCTGTTCTGGGGATTGAGTCCTTCAAGGTCGTTTTTTTTTGGTGTAAATCCCAGGGAATCGGAGCTTTTCCTCTGTCTACAGCAAGAGCATCCCAAATTTTTCCATGCATCACCTCCAGTCCAGTGGAAGGTGTCCCGGTCCATGGCAGTGGGCTTGGATTGATCTTGAACCCTTCCACTGATGATCTTCAGATGATCTTGCACCCTCCCAACCCAAACCGTTCCGTCACTCTGATCCAAGCTTTTGCTCACAATGCAACACCTTTTTTGGGGTATTGTCCCTCATTTGGGATTTACCTGGACTTTCTTTCTCCCCACAGATCCCCATTGTTGAACCAAACACGACCATCACCCCAAGGTGCCAAATCCCAGCCCGTCCAACCGCGATGGAAGAGCAAAGGCTTCCGCTGCATCGGCGGCGTCATGTACCGAGTGTCGGCCAACAAACTCTCCAAAACCTTCAGCACCCCTATCCGGAGCAGGGATCCCAGCACCAAATCCCCTGGAAAAGCAGGTGAGCAGCAGGAATTTGTCCCAGTTCGTGTCCTGAATCCGTTGAGTTCCAGTCTCAGCTGTTTATTCCCAACCCATGGGAATCCCGTGGATGCCAAGTGCCGTTCCTGTGGCTCTGAAGGGGAAATAATATGAAAAAAGTCAAAGCTTTAAGGAAATTTAGGGTTTTTTTGAACTCAGGCTTAATTCAAGCTTGGATTATTGCGCCGTTAAACCTGGTTTGTTTTGTAACCAGAGTCTTGGGTGACTTCAGATGTCACCACAAGGTCGAATGTGTTTGAGATGCTCATCAAATTATGTCCTGTATTGACCTGAAAAATTGAGAGGATCATTCTGCAGATAAAAATGGAAGAGGCTTTTGTAAGAGTCAGTCAGAAGATTAATATTGTCTCAACGTTGTCATCAGAGACAATGCAGGTACCCCAAAAAACTGAGGCTAAGGACTTGACTGGAGTTGATGCAGTTCCATGTTGAGCTTCAGTTAAATTTTCCATCTCCTCCTGTACTTGATCCCTCGAATGTGGGTCTTAGACAAAAGCGGATTTTAACTGTGTTTGAAGTGGCTTTTGGAGTTTCTACCCGGTCTCAAATAGTTTTGTTCCGTAACTGGTTTATGAAAAGTTTTAGGGATAGTTAAAATGGGAAAAGCAACGGCTTCGTACTGATGTTTTTCTTGGCTGGAAGGACGAAGGGTCCAGAGATGAGGATGTTTATGGATCAGGCTGTAAACGAGGCAATTTAATCATGGAATGTTTGGGGTTGCAAGGGACCTTCAAGGTCATCCATTCCAATCCCTGCCCCCCTCGGGCAAGGGAACCTTCCACTAGACCTGGTTGTTCCATCCAGTTTTTCCCGGAATCCCAAAGTATGATTGGAATGTGGGTGAAGAGAAGGGATGGAGAGGTGCAGCCTCCCAAGCCATGTGCATCCCAGTTCCTTTGGGAATTGTGGGGCATCCTGGGGATTTTTTTTAAACCCACAAAGAACAGGATTAAGGAGGGGAGGGAACGAGTGTCTCTTACAGGTAATTTCCCTTCTGGGACCGTTAAAGGGAAGATGGACAAGGATCAGCTCTTGGATTCATGGAAAAAAAGACCATAAAGCAGCTCAGGGGGTTGAGGACCAAACAAATCCTGGCGTTGCCGATTTTGGGTTTTTTCCAAGAGCTTTGCTACCGGCACCTGTAGTTTCCAAAGTGTCTAAATTGGGATAATCAGCTTGAGGGTGGTTTTACCTTAAGAACATCCCTTGGTGTTGAAGATGTCACCAAAGCCATCAAACATTCTGCTGGAGTGGAAGAAAAGGGGTGAGACTCCCAGGATGTGAACAAGGAAGGTGTTGGATGGAGCAGGTCTGGTTTTGGGATAGATTTGGACCAGTGGGAAGAAATCCAGGGGAGAAGTGATGGCTGGAATGACTAGGAAAGGTGAAGATCTGGATCTGTGCAGTGTGGAAAGGAAGAGATGGAAGAGCTGTAGGTCCCCCAAGGTCATGAAGAGCTGCTGAAATCCAAGGGGGATTAAACTGTGGGGAGACCTTTCCAAGGACCATGAAATGCTGGAATAAGTCAGTTGGGTTGGCTCTAAAATTCCCAATTTTGGGGGATTTTTTGAAGGTCACAAAGGAACCTCTCTTTGGGGAGGACATGGGTGGGGAAGGTCTTGCCTTCCAGCAAAGAGGAGGATTTTTTTTTTTCCTTTATCCAAGTACAAGAAAGTCTCTAAGTTTGTCTGGAAATAACAAAATCTTGTGTGGACAACTCAGCAAAGGCTGATGGATCCAGCCTGTTTGGGAATATCCATCCCTGGCTTAGGACCAAATGGAGAAACACCAAGTCAGAGTGAAATTTTGGGAAGAAGGATTGAGCCAGAGGTGTGGTGGGAGGATTTCTGCCGGTCCAGGCATTGGCTTTGCTCTTGGAAGTTTGGATTTAGGATGAGCGGACATGGAGGAGATTCAATCCCTTCTTCATCTTTCCTTCTCCACTGTAACCGCGACCTTTAATGAGGTCTCATTTAGACAAACAGGTTTAATTAGTCCCACTTTGGGATAGAAGGTGCTTTCCAGGGTTATTCCCTACAAAACATGACTCCATCCCGTTATTTTTTTAAGGGGACGTATTTCTGCGTTTGCTGCTGTCCCTTTCCCACGTTGGGTTTGTAACCAGAAAACCCAAGGAACTGTGTCAGTGTTTTCACGTCATCTTTCATCTCTCCCTGTAATTTGTCCACCTTCCCAAGGATGGATTCCCAAGTCTCTTCCTTTGGGATAACTGAGGCTGACGGGGTGGAAGATTTGTGTGTTCTCATCGTCTCCAAACCTTCACACATTCATTCAACGCTCCGTTGACAAAGTTTATTTAAAAGATGAGGAAAAAACCAGTTTTTTTCTGCCCTTCCAGTGCCGGACTCCGTGTGTTTGGAATAGCGGAGAGATGGAAAATGCTCCTGACAGTTTAATAGCTTGGAGTTTACTTCCAGTGGGTTATAATTCTGCTGTTTCCCTGGATTTATTGGGTTGGTGTTTTACCTCTTCAATAAGGAAAACGATGCCGGTTGCCGTGGATGATCCGCCCGAGGGATTTATTGATGGATGGATGCTGGGGGTGAGTGGTCCTGGGAATGTACTTCCTGCATCCCTCTGCTTGATCAGGATCAATCCCGAGGTTCCCAGGGGCCATCAAATATGTCTCGGAGCAACGGGAAGAGCAGGAGTTGCCGTGGTCTTGGCGACGGAGAGACACAGAAGACACACGGCCTGGGGACAAGGAAAGTGGCCTTGCAATCCCGGGAAAAATCCTTGGAGTCGTTTTGAGTGTAAAACCCCCTCCCTGGAGCGATTTGGGGAGCTCATCCCATGTGTGGATCTGATCCCAAGGGATTTCTTTGACTTCCATGGACTCTAGAAGTAAAATATAGGGATGAAAAGATTTTTGGGAGCTTGGCTTTGGCACAGTTCCTGGCTCGAGCAAGGCTGGAGAAGCCTCAAACAAAAACCCAGAGCTCAAAACACTCGCTGCATATCCCAGTGCAGGAGAAAGATGTGGAATCCCACATGGAAAAGCCCTTTCCCTTTGGGATAACTGGCATTTCAGGTGTTTCCCCTTGGCAGAAATATTAGGAATCATCAGTGGGGTGGTGGGGAAAGCATTTGTTATGTGGCAGTTAATTAAAAAAACAGAATAATTGAGTTTTTCCACTGCCAAGGACCCTTCCCTTCATTCCTTCTCCTGAAATGTTATCCGGGCATTTGAGGAATTTCCATGAAATCAGAGAAAGTGGCAAAAGGTCCTGGGTGAAAAAAAAAAAAAAAATAAAAGGGAAAACCACAAGATTGGAAGCAACAGAAACCAAATTAATGTTTGACATTGTCCGGAAACCAGCCCTGACCCCAATCTCGGTGCGAGGAATTGAACACCGGCAGCTGGGGCTCACTCCAAGGGGTTTTCCAGGTTTCCAGGCTGCTCTTCCATAGGCAAATCCTCACCCGCATGTTTTCCTCCGGTGAGGACTTGGCTGCTGGGAAGCACTAAAGGCTGGTGGCTCTGGGGACACTTGGGGTGACAACATGGTTTGATTTTGGGGGGATTTTCAGTTTTGGTCCATAACTTCAGGATCCGGAGTCTTGGAGATGCCCGGGATCGCTGAGCTTCCGAAGGTGGAGGTTTAAATCCTCTGGAGTCAAGAGGGTGGTTCTGATCCCAGAGGAGCAAATGGTTCCCAAACACGCGGTTGAGTTCAGTTTTCCGGGATTTTGGGAGTCTTTCCCTTCATCCAGACACATTCCCTGTCTTCATCCCACTGTGTGACATCCTTTCCTGCCTCAGTTTCCCCACCCCGCTGTGACAGCTGGGGAGACTCAGGGTCATGAAGTCATGGAATGGTTTGGGTTGGAAGAGGGATCATGGAATTCCAACCCCCTGCCGTGGGCAGGGACACCTTCCACCATCCCAGGTTGATCCAAGCCCTGTCCAACCCAACCTTGGACACTTCCAGTGATGGGGCAGCCACAGATTCTCTGGGAATTCCATTCCAGTCCCTCACCACCCTCACAGGGAAGAATTCCTTCCCAATATCCCATCCAACCCTCTGGCAGTGGAAAGCCATTCCCTGTGTCCTGCCCCTCCATCTCTTGTCCCAAGTCCCTCTCCAGCTCTTTTGGAGCCCCTTTAGTCTCTGGAACGTGCTCCAAGGTTTCCCTGGATCCTTCCCTTCTCCCAGCTGGACATTCCCATCTCTCCCAGCCTGTCTCCAGAGCAGAGGGGTTCCAGCCCTTGGCGCATCTCCATGGTTTCCTCTGGACTCTCCACTGTATACCCCTGGAGATGGATGACTGATAATTCTGGACACAATTCGAGCTGTGGTGGGAAAACTCCTCACTCGGAAAAAGGAGGACACGGGTCTCCACGGCCCTGGAAAAAAATGCACTTCGGCCTCCCTGGTAGCAACTAATTTTAGAAGTGCTGAGTGCCACAGAAAGGCACTTCCCACTTTTTTCAGGGATGATGGAATGCTCAGCATCAATGTTGGCTCAAATGGCCCCGCGTTTGTGGCAGTGATTCTCCTCTGAGCCATCGGCTTCTTAAACATGGAAGGGAGGGATTTGGGACTGGAACATTTCCACCACCCATCCTCTGCCACCTCTTCTTGGTGGCATTTTTAATGTCGGAATTCAAAGGGGAATTAGGGATGATTTGTGTCATTGTGCCAGGCTTTTCCTTTTCCCTGGCCTGTGGATGTTGGAGCAGCTCATCTGGCACGTGGAAACATCCCAAGGTATTTGTTTGTCCATCCTGGCCTCCACATTCCTGCCAAATTGTTGGTCCCAAGACCTTGAACGTGTGTTTTGGTTTGGGGATTCCTCAATCTCTCACCCCTCTTGAACTCAGTCCCTTGGCCCCTTTGGGAACTCATTTCCCTAGCTCTGGAATTCCTCAGTCCCTTCTTTGCCTTCTCTTTGAGGCTGCTCAATTCCTTGGTCCCTTTTGAACTCAGTTCCATGGCCCTGCTATCTCAATCCCTTGTCTTTGGGATTGTGGGATCCCTTGGCCCCTTCAATCTTGATCTCTTCTTTTTGGAATTTTCAGTCTATTTGAGCTCAATNGTTCCATGGTTCCTCAATCTCAGTATTTTATCTTTGGAATTGTGGGATCCCTTGGCCCTTTTGAAACTCAATCCCTTGGCCCCTTTGGATCTCCTTCCCTTGGCTCTGGAATCCCTCAGTCCCTTACCCCTTCTGGACTCGATTCCATGGTTCCCTCAATCTCAGTATTTTTGTCTTTGGGATTGTGGGATCCCTTGGCCCCGTTTGAACCCAAGCCCTTGGCCCTTTTGGAACTCATTCCCTTGGCTTTGGAATTCCTCAGTCCCTTACCTCGTTTGAGTTCAATTCCATGGTTCCCTCAATCTCAATATTTTATCTTTGGGATTGTGGGATCCCTTGGCCCCTTTGGAACTCAATCCCTTGGCACCTTTGGAACTAATTTCCCTAGCTCTGGAATTCCTCAGTCCCTTCTTTGCCTTCTCTTTGAGGCTGCTCAATTCCTTGGTCCCTTTTGAACTCAGTTCCATGGCCCTGCTATCTCAATCTCTTGGATTTGGGATTGTGGGATCCCTTGGCCCCTTCAATCTTGATCTCTTCTTTTTGGAATTTTCAGTCTATTTGAGCTCAATCCCTTGGCTCCCTTGGGCTCCATCCCGTGGTTTTGGAATTGTTCAATCCCTTGCCCCTTTTGAACTCAATCGCTTGGCCCCTTCAATTTCAATCCCTGGTCTTTGAGATTCCTTAACCCCTCATCCCTTTTGAGCTCAATTCCATGGCTCCCTCAATCTCCCTCAGTATGTTTGAGATTGTGGGATCCCTCGGCCCTTTCAATCTCAATCGTTTAGTTTTGGGATCATCCAATCCCTTACCCCTTTGGAGCTCAGTTCTTTGGCCCTTCAATCTCATTGCCCTGCCTTTGGGAATCTGGGATCCATTAGACCCTTCAGTAGCAACCCCTTGGCTTTGGGATTTCTCAGTCCCTTTACCCCTCTGGACCTTAATTCCATGGCTCCCTCAATCTCAGTGCCTTGTCATTGGGATTGTGGGATCTTTGGCCCCTTCACAGTCTATCCCTTGGTTTTGGGATTGTTCAGTCCCTTACCCCTTTTGATCTCGATTCTATGGCTCCCTCAATCCCAATGACTTGGTTTTTGGAACTGTGGGATCCCTTGGCCCCTTCAATCTCAACCTCTTGGTTTTGGGATTGTTCAGTCTCTTACCCCTTTTGATCTCGATTCCATGGCTCCCTCAATCCCAATGACTTGGTTTTTGGAACTGTGGGATCCCTTGGCCCCTTCAATCTCAACCTCTTGGTTTTGGGATTCCTCAATCCCTTGTCATTTTTGACCTCAATCATTTGGCCCCTTCAATTGCAATTCCTTGTCTTTGAGATTCCTCAGTCCCGTGACCTCCACTGTCTCAATTCCATGGCTCCTTCAGTCTCAGTGCCTTGTCTTTGGGATTGTGGGATCCCTTGGCCCCTTCAATATTAATCCTTTCCTTTTGGGATTACACCATCCCTTGTCCTTTTTGAGCTCAATCCCTCAACCCCTTCAGCCTCAATCTTCTTGTTTGGGGATTCTTCAATCCTTTCTTCCTGCTGAGCTCAGTCCTTTGGCCCTTCAGTCTCAGGGCCTGGCCTTTGAGGTTGTGGAATGCCTTAGTCCCTTCAATATCGATCTTTTGGCTTTGGGATTGCTCAATTCCATGATCCCTTCATACTCCATCCCGTGGGTTTGAAAATTTTCAGTCCTTTACTCCTCTGGAGCTCAATCCCTTGGCCCCTTCAATGGCAGTTCCTTGTCCTTGGGATTCCTCAGTCCCATGACTCCTTTTGTCCCTGGCTCCCTCAATCTCAGTGCTTTGTCCCTGGGATTGTGGGATCCCTTGGCCCTTTCAACTCAATCCTGTGGTTTTGGGATTGCTCAGTCCCTTGTCCCTCTTGAGCTCAATCCTTTGGCCCCGTCAGTTGCAATCCCTTGTCTTTGAGATTGTGGAATCCCTTGGCCCCTTCAATGTCAATCCTTTGGAATTCCTCAATCCCTTACCTCTCTCAAGATCAATGCCATTCCCCCTCAAACTCAGTTGCTTGTCCTTGGGATTGTGGAATCCCTGAATACCTTTTAAGGCAGTCTTTGGCTTTGGGCTTCCTCAATCCCTTGGCCCCTTCACAGTCAATCTCTTGGTTTTGGGATTGTTCAATCCCTTACCCCTTTTGATCTCGATTCCATGGCTCCCTCAATCCCAATGACTTGTTTTTTTTGATTGTGGGATCCCTTGGCCCCTTCAATCTTGACCTCTTGGTTTTGGGATTCCTCAATCCCTTGTCATTTTTGACCTCAGTCGTTTGGCCCCTTCAATTGCAATTCCTTGTCTTCGAGATGCCTCAGTCCCATGACCTCCATTGTCTCAATTCTGTGGCTCCAACAGTCTCAGAACCTTGTCTTTGGGATTGTGGGATCCTTTGGCCCCTTCAATATCAATTCCTTGGCTTTGGAATTCCTCAGTCCCTTACCTCTTCTAATATCAGTGCCGTTGCCTCAATCTCAGTTCCTTGTCCGTGGAATGGTGGGATCCAATCCCAAGGTCAATTCTTGGCTTTGGGATTCCTCAATCCCTTGTCACTTTTGACCTCAGTCGTTTGGCCCCTTCAATTGCAATTCCTTGTCTTCGAGATGCCTCAGTCCCATGACCTCCATTGTCTCAATTCTGTGGCTCCAACAGTCTCAGAACCTTGTCTTTGGGATTGTGGGATCCTTTGGCCCCTTCAATATCAATTCCTTGGCTTTGGAATTCCTCAGTCCCTTACCTCTTCTAATATCAGTGCCGTTGCCTCAATCTCAGTTCCTTGTCCGTGGAATGGTGGGATCCAATCCCAAGGTCAATTCTTGGCTTTGGGATTCCTCAATCCCTTGGCCCCTTCACAGTCAATCTGTTGGTATAGGGATTGTTCAGTCTTTTTACCTCTTTTGACCTCAGTTCCATGGCTCCCTCAATCTCAGTGCCTTGTCTTTGGGGTTGTGGGATCTCTTGGCCCCATCAATCTCAATCCCTTGGTTTTGAGATTGCTCAATCCCTTAATCCCTCTTGAGCTCATTCCTTTGGCCCCTTCTGTCTCAATGCCTTGTCTTTGAGCCTGTGAAATCCCTTGGCCCCTTCAATTTCAATCCCTTGGTTTTGAGATTCCTCAATCCCTTATCTCTTTGAAGCTCAATTCGATGGCTCCCTCAATGTCAAAGCCTTGTCTTTGGGATGATGGGATCCCTTGGCCCCTTCGTACTCAATCCCATTGGTTTGGGATTGCTCAATCCCTTATCCATCTTGAGCTCAGTCCTTTGGACCCTTCAGTCTCAATACCTTGGCTTTGGGATTGAGGGATCTCTTGGCCCCTTTGATCTCAGTCTCTTGGTTTTGGGATTGTTCTATCCCTCAGCCTCTTGGAGCTCAATCCCTTGGCCCCTTCATTGTCAGTCCCATGGTTTTGGGATTGCTCAATCCCTTATCCCTCCTGAGCTCAATCCTTTGGCCCTTTCAATCTCTGTACCTTGGTTTTGGGATTGTGGGATCCCTTAGCCCCTTCACACTCATTCCCATTGTTTTGGAATTACTCAATCCTTATCCATCTTGCGCTCAATCCTTTGG
The DNA here is from genome assembly GCA_013390025.1 of Pitta sordida. Lineage (NCBI taxonomy): Eukaryota > Metazoa > Chordata > Aves > Passeriformes > Pittidae > Pitta > Pitta sordida. The sequence continues at coordinate 18,500 of WEKX01024256.1, forward strand.
ACCCTTCAGTCTCAATACCTTGGCTTTGGGATTGAGGGATCCCTTGGCCCCTTCAATCTCACTTGGTTTGGGGAATGCTCAATCCCTTGGCCCCTTCACACTCAATCCCATGGTTTTGGGATTGCTGTATCCCTTATCCATTTTAAAATCAATCCCTTGGCCCCTTCCATCTCTATACCTTGGCTTTGAGATTGAGGGATCCCTTGGCCCCTTCAATCTCACTTTGTTTTGGGANTCAATCTTCTTGTTTGGGGATTCTTCAATCCTTTCTTCCTGCTGAGCTCAGTCCTTTGGCCCTTCAGTCTCAGGGCCTGGCCTTTGAGGTTGTGGAATGCCTTAGTCCCTTCAATATCGATCTTTTGGCTTTGGGATTGCTCAATTCCATGATCCCTTCATACTCCATCCCGTGGGTTTGAAAATTTTCAGTCCTTTACTCCTCTGGAGCTCAATCCCTTGGCCCCTTCAATGGCAGTTCCTTGTCCTTGGGATTCCTCAGTCCCATGACTCCTTTTGTCCCTGGCTCCCTCAATCTCAGTGCTTTGTCCCTGGGATTGTGGGATCCCTTGGCCCTTTCAACTCAATCCTGTGGTTTTGGGATTGCTCAGTCCCTTGTCCCTCTTGAGCTCAATCCTTTGGCCCCGTCAGTTGCAATCCCTTGTCTTTGAGATTGTGGAATCCCTTGGCCCCTTCAATGTCAATCCTTTGGAATTCCTCAATCCCTTACCTCTCTCAAGATCAATGCCATTCCCCCTCAAACTCAGTTGCTTGTCCTTGGGATTGTGGAATCCCTGAATACCTTTAAAGTCAGTCTTTGGCTTTGGGCTTCCTCAATCCCTTGGCCCCTTCACAGTCAATCTCTTGGTTTTGGGATTGTTCAATCCCTTACCCCTTTTGATCTCGATTCCATGGCTCCCTAAATCCCAATGACTTGGGTTGTTTTGATTGTGGGATCCCTTGGCCCCTTCAATCTTGACCTCTTGGTTTTGGGATTCCTCAATCCCTTGTCATTTTTGACCTCAGTCGTTTGGCCCCTTCAATTGCAATTCCTTGTCTTCGAGATGCCTCAGTCCCATGACCTCCATTGTCTCAATTCTGTGGCTCCAACAGTCTCAGAACCTTGTCTTTGGGATTGTGGGATCCTTTGGCCCCTTCAATATCAATTCCTTGGCTTTGGAATTCCTCAGTCCCTTACCTCTTCTAATATCAGTGCCGTTGCCTCAATCTCAGTTCCTTGTCCGTGGAATGGTGGGATCCAATCCCAAGGTCAATTCTTGGCTTTGGGATTCCTCAATCCCTTGGCCCCTTCACAGTCAATCTGTTGGTATAGGGATTGTTCAGTCTTTTTACCTCTTTTGACCTCAGTTCCATGGCTCCCTCAATCTCAGTGCCTTGTCTTTGGGGTTGTGGGATCTCTTGGCCCCATCAATCTCAATCCCTTGGTTTTGAGATTGCTCAATCCCTTAATCCCTCTTGAGCTCATTCCTTTGGCCCCTTCTGTCTCAATGCCTTGTCTTTGAGCCTGTGAAATCCCTTGGCCCCTTCAATTTCAATCCCTTGGTTTTGAGATTCCTCAATCCCTTATCTCTTTGAAGCTCAATTCGATGGCTCCCTCAATGTCAAAGCCTTGTCTTTGGGATGATGGGATCCCTTGGCCCCTTCGTACTCAATCCCATTGGTTTGGGATTGCTCAATCCCTTATCCATCTTGAGCTCAGTCCTTTGGACCCTTCAGTCTCAATACCTTGGCTTTGGGATTGAGGGATCTCTTGGCCCCTTTGATCTCAGTCTCTTGGTTTTGGGATTGTTCTATCCCTCAGCCTCTTGGA
>WEKX01024256.1:20413-41920 GCA_013390025.1 Pitta sordida
TTCTCCCTCATTCCCATTGTTTTGGAATTACTCAATCCTTATCCATCTTGCGCTCAATCCTTTGGACCCTTCAGTCTCAATACCTTGGCTTTGGGATTGAGGGATCCCTTGGCCCCTTCAATCTCACTTGGTTTGGGGAATGCTCAATCCCTTGGCCCCTTCACACTCAATCCCATGGTTTTGGGATTGCTGTATCCCTTATCCATTTTAAAATCAATCCCTTGGCCCCTTCCATCTCTATACCTTGGCTTTGAGATTGAGGGATCCCTTGGCCCCTTCAATCTCACTTTGTTTTGGGATTCCTCAGTCCCTTACTCTTTCAAGATCAATGCTGTTGCCCCCTCATTCTCAGTTCCTTGTCTTTGGAATTGTGGGATCCCTTGGCCCCTTCAATCTCTCTTGGTTTTGGTATTATTCTATCCCTCAGCCCCTTGGAACTCCGTCCCTTGGTCCCTTTTGAGCTCAATCCCTTAGTTTTGGGATTCTGGGATCCCTTGGCCCCTTCAATCTCACTTTGTTTTGGGATTCCTCAGTCCCTTACTCTTTCAAGATCAATGCTGTTGCCCCCTCATTCTCAGTTCCTTGTCTTTGGAATTGTGGGACCCCTGGTCCCTTCAATCTCTCTTGGTTTTGGTACTGTTCTGTCCCTTAGCCCCTTGGAACTCCATCCCTTGGTCCCTTTTGAGGTCAATCCCTTAGTTTTGGGATTCTGGGATCCCTCGACCCTTTGAATTTCACTGGGTTTTGGGATTGTGAGATCCCTTATCCCTTTTGAGATCATTCCATGGTTCCCTCAGTCTCAGTTCCTTGGTTTTGAGATTATGGGGTCCCTTGACCTCTTCAATGTCAATCCATTGGTTTGGGGATTGCTCAATCCTTTGATCCCTTAGAACTCAATCCTTTTGTTTTGGGATTGCTGAATCATTTGGCCCCTTCACACTCAATCCCATGGTTTTGGGATTGCTGTATCCCTTATCCATTTTAAAATCAATCCCTTGGCCCCTTCCATCTCTATACCTTGGCTTTGAGATTGAGGGATCCCTTGGCCCCTTCAATCTCACTGGGTTTTGGGATTGCGAGATCCCTTATCCCTTTTGAGATCATTCCATGGTTCCCTCAGTCTCAGTTCCTTGGTTTTGAGATTATGGGGTCCCTTGACCTCTTCAATGTCAATCCATTGGTTTGGGGATTGCTCAATCCTTTGATCCCTTAGAACTCAATCCTTTTGTTTTGGGATTGCTGAATCATTTGGCCCCTTCACACTCAATCCCATGGTTTGGGGATTCCTGAATCTTTATCCATTTTGAGCCCAATCCTTTGGCCCCTCATGGTCAATGCCTTGTTTTTGGGATTCTTCAATCCCTTACCCCCTTTGAGCTCAATCCCATGGCCTCCTCAACCTCAGGGCCTTGTCTTTGGGATTGTGGGATCCCTTGGCCCCTTCACACTCAATCCCATTGGTTTGGGATTACTCAATCCTTCTCCATTTTGAGCTCAGTCCTTTGGCTCCTTCAGTCTCAATCCTTTGGCCCTTTCAATTTTAATCCCTTTGTTTTGGGTTTGTTCAACCTTTTACCACTTTGGAGCTCAATTCCATTTCTCCCTCAATCTCAGTGCCTTGTTTTAGGAATTGCAGGGTCCCTTGGCCCCTTCAATCTCAATCCCTTGGTTCTGTGATTGTGGGATCCCTTGGCCCCTTCAGTTGCAGTTCCCATGTCTTTGGGATTGCTCAATCCCTTATACCTCTTAAATTCAATCCTTCAGTGTCAATGCTTTGTTTTGGGGGTCATGGAATCCCTTAGTCCCTTCCATCTCAATACCTTTGGCTTTGGGATTGCTCAATCCCTTGCTCCCTTCTTACTCAACCCATGGTTTTGTCTTTGTTCAATCCCTTACCCCTTTTGAACTCAATCCTTTGGCTCATGGAGTTCAATCTCTGTTTTTTTGGATTCCTCAATCCCTTACTCCTTTTGAGCTCAATTCCATGACTCCCTCAATCTCCCTCAATGTCTTTGGGATTATGGGATCCCTTGGCCCATTCACTGTCCATCCCATGGGTTTTGGATTGCTCAAGCCTTTATCCCTCTCGAGCTCAATCCTTTGGCCCTTCAGTCTCAGTGCCTTGGCTTTGGGATTGTGGAATCTCTGAATCACTTCGGCAACAATCCCTTGGCCCTGGAGTTGCTCAATCTCTTACCTCTTTTTGGATTAATTCTATGGTCCCTTCAATATCAGTCATCCCTTGGCCCCTTCAATCTCCATCCCTTGTTTTTGGGATTGCTCAATCACTTGACCCCTATCAACGAAATCTCTTGGCCCCTTTTCAGCGAAATCCCATGGTTTTGGGATTACTTGATTCTTTGACCCCTTCACAGTCCATCCCATCGGTCTGGGATTCCTCAATCCCTTACCTCTTTTAAAATCAATTCCATGCCCCCCTCAATCTCAGTGCCTTTACTTTGGGATTGTGGGATCCCTTGGCCCCTTCACACTCAATCCCATTGGTTTGGCATTACTCAATCCTTCTCCATTTTGAGCTCAGTCCTTTGGCTCCTTCAGTCTCAATCCTTTGGCCCTTTCAATTTTAATCCCTTTGTTTTGGGTTTGTTCAACCTTTTACCACTTTGGAGCTCAATTCCATTTCTCCCTCAATCTCAGTGCGTTGTTTTAGGAATTGTGGAGTCCCTTGGCCCCTTCAATCTCAATTTGATTCTGTGATTGTGGGATCCCTTGGCCCCTTCAGTTGCAGTTCCCATGTCTTTGGGATTGCTCAATCCCTTATACCTCTTAAATTCAATCCTTCAGTGTCAATGCTTTGTTTTTGGGGTCATGGAATCCCTTAGTCCCTTCAATCTCAATCCATTGGTTTTGGGATTGCTCAATCCCTTGCTCCCTTCTTACTCAACCCACGGTTTTGTCTTTGTTCAATCCCTTACCCCTTTTGAACTCAATCCTTTGGCTCATGGAGTTCAATCTCTGTTTTTTTGGATTCCTCAATCCCTTACTCCTTTTGAACTCAATTCCATGACTCCCTCAATCTCCCTCAATGTCTTTGGGATTATGGGATCCCTTGGCCCATTCACTGTCCATCCCATGGGTTTTGGATTGCTCAAGCCTTTATCCCTCTCGAGCTCAATCCTTTGGCCCTTCAATCTCAGTGCCTTGGCTTTGGGATTGTGGAATCTCTGAATCACTTCGGCAACAATCCCTTGGCCCTGGAGTTGCTCAATCTCTTACCTCTTTTTGGATTAATTCTATGGTCCCTTCAATCTCAGTCATCCCTTGGCCCCTTCAATCTCCATCCCTTGTTTTTGGGATTGCTCAATCACTTGACCCCTATCAACTAAATCCCTTGGCCCCTTTTCAGCAAAATCCCATGGGTTTGGGATTGCTTGATCCTTTGACCCCTTCACAGTCCATCCAATCGGTTTGGGATTCCTCAATCCCTTGACCCCTTTGAGCTCACGGGACATGGGAACAATCAGTCAGAAAAACGGGAATATCTCCACCTGTGTAGTGGCAGCTCATCCCTTCTTTTTCCGGCACCTTTTCCGGAGTGAGGGCTTGTGCTGCCCGACGAGGGAAATAAATCACCCCCAACAGCTGTAAGTGCTGATCCTTGGAACCTGCCGAACCCACTTAAATGAATAATAATTAAAGAAATAAATTTTCTGGAGTGCAACCTCAAAACTTTTGCTTCAGCAATAAAGCCGAGGAGAGGCTCGGAAAATGAATCGCTCGGCTCTTTCCGAAGGCGGCCGTCGGCACCGCTGGGGGCAAAGCGGGGTAGTAATGGGATAACCCTCCTATTAAAGGAGCCAGGATGGTTCAAGGAAGCCTTTTCCTCGTGGCAAAGGGTGTGTGGGAACAGGTTGAGCAGAACGGAGTTTGGGGAACGTCAAAATCCCAAAAACCGGGAAGATGGGATGACGCTGTTGGGAACATCCCCAAGTCAGAGTGTTGGGCAGTTGGAGCTGATCACCTGCCTGGCATTGCTTGGGCAAAACCCTGTTTGCTTCCATAGATTTCCATAAATTATCCCTGTCTCAGGGCAGCGGAAGCAGATGGGCAGCAGTGGGATCGACATTCAACACTCATCGTTCCAATGATGTTCTCACCTTCCTGCCCTTCCCTTGGCCCAGCTCATCCCAACTCTGAATTTCCCCTCTTTTCTGGGCTATTTCAGTTTTCCGCTCTGGTTTTTTTCCCCTTCCTGTGTAAGATTTCCATGAATTATCCTTGATTTTGAACATTTGAAGGAGATGGGCAGCAACGGGCTTGACAATCGTTATTCCAACACCCTCTTGCTCATCGCTTGGCCCTGACTCGTCCCAACTCCGCATTTTCTCCCTATTTTTGGCCCTTTCAGTTTTCCATCCTGGTTATTTCCCTCCTTGTGTAAGATTTCTGTAAATGATCCTTGATTTGGGACAGTGGAAGATGGTGGGCAGCAACGGGCTCAGAACTCGTCATTCTAATGATGATTTCAACCACTTGCCGATCCCTTGGCCCCAACACACCCCAATTTCTGCATTTTAGCCAATTTTCAGCCATTGCAGTTTTCCATCCTGGTTCTCTCCTTCCCTGTGTAAGATTTCCATGAATTATCCTCGATTTTGAACCGCTAGAGCAGATTGAGATCAACAGGCTCAATATTCATTATTCCAACAACATCCTCACCCTCTTGCCCATCCCTTGGCCCAGCTCATCCCAACTCTGAATTTCCTCCTTTTTTTTGGCCCATTTCAGTTTTCCACCCTGATTATTTCCTTCCCTGTATAATATTTCCATAAATTATCCTTGATTTCGGGTGGTGGAAGACGATCAGCGGCGACAGGTTGGACACTCATCATTCTAACGACGCCCCCACCTCACCCTGGATCTCCATTTCTCCCTATTTTTGGGGAAGAAACTCAGTTTTCCACAGCTTTTCCAGCCTATTAAAAAATAAATGATTAGATAAGGTGCTCAAACAGCCCTTTCCATTAGATGGATCCCAATCCTTGAGCTGCGCCCAAGGAGCAATAAAGCCCTTCCTAAATAATTAAGGAAGTGGTAATTAACAACATTCCCTCCGTGTGTTATTTGCATCCAAGGAATATTTTAAATCTTCTTTTTGGGGTGTGTTTGTTCCTTGGGAAATGAGGAGCTGGGCCAGGGGTGTTGGACCCGATATCCATGTGGGAATGCTGGAAAACCCGGAGTGTTGCTCGCTTGGGATGCCAAGGTAAATCTGTGCCAAGGTAAATCTCTGCCAACCTTTCCTTGGAAGAGAAGGACCTTGAGTCTTGAGCTGTGTTTTGGGATTATGGAAAAAAAAAACCCAGGATGCAGGCGATGGACCTGAGCTGGTTTTGGGGATTAGGGATATGAAAAGGTCGTCATTAATTTATGGGTGTTGATGGAAGATGCAGCATCTGACTTGTTTCAAGCATTATTTGTGGTCGTGCAGCCTTTGCCAGGGACAAATCGTGCCTTTTCCCCCCCTTTTCCGTCAAGAGCTGGAATTTCAAGCCGCGTCAAACACGCGATTCCTTCGGAGGAGCAGGGAAAAAACAACCCAACCCCGGAGTTGGGCTGTAGCCCCTGCTATTAATCATAGCTGTAATCATGCATTTAATGAACATGACAGCTCCCGCTCCCTCCGGAGTCTCCCGGCTCGAATTAGGTACAACAATCACTTCTCACCGCTCGAGAACACCGGGAGCCGCCGGAGCCGCCGGCGGCGTCGGGTTGGGATGATGCATTGAGAGAAACAACCCCCCTCGCGCGGGCCGTGGATTTCCTTACGGATGATGCTCTTCCAACCAACTGAATCCTCGGGAAAAGGGGGGAGGGAAAACCACCCGTCCCTTCTGCAGGATCTAAAATATCCCACCTGGATGGGATGGGATCAAAAGCCCTTTGTCGGGAACTTTCTTGGTGCTTTTCCAGGCAGCTTTTTTTTTTTTTGTATTTCTGCTTTTTAGTCCTTTCCCGTTTCATTCCCACTATCCAGGGAGAATCTTCCTTAAATCTCAGTAGCTTTTGGAATATCAAGGATGTGCAACTCCTAATCCAATGCTCTGCCATCTTCAGGATAGATTTGGGAATGAGATGTTGCCAGTGTTATGTCTGGACTAAACCAGACTCCCAAAGCTCTGGGTGCATCATTCCAGCTTTTTATTGGTTTAATTTAGGCCAAATTTCAGCTCCTGATGTTGGAATTTAATCCTCATCCCATTCTCGGTGTCTTTTGAAATCCCAGTTTCCCCCAGATTTCAATAACACAGACACAGAAGCCAGGAAAATTCATTTATTAATGTATTTATTAACACAAATCTCTTGGCAGTGACTTGGACTGGGAATTCCAAGTTGGCAGCCACTCCAAAAATCCAAATTTAGGCTCCTTGGACATCCCAAAAGGTCTGGGATATCATCCCAATCTCCTGCATCCCCTCCCTCTTTTGTTTTTACTCACAAAGTCTTTATTTTTATTTAAACTTCTTTTGGGATGATGGAAAAGCTTCTAAAAATTCCAACATGCCCGAGCCTGAATTTCTCCATAAATCCCAAATTTATGGAAAAATGTGTATTTACAGAGGTTCCCTGGGTTGGCTTCTCCTGGGGAAAGATGTAGGTGGTTTTCCAAAGGTTTGGGGAGGATTTGGGCACAGGGTGAATCGTTGGGGAATGGGAATGTGTGGATGGACCATTCCAGCTTCCAGGCTTTACCAGACCTGGATGGATTCATCCCACATGGATTTTGCCACGGATGGGTCCAGCTCCGGGGTGACCAAATGGCCTGGGGGCACAGCAGAAGCCTGGAATGGGAGATCCACATCATAGAACAGGAGGATTTCTTGCCAGAAGAAAAAATCTGGGAAAAAACCCAACTCCAAACCCTCATTTCATGGATGGATTATTCAATATGGAAATTGCACCTTTTATTTATTTTATTCTTGATATCTTTAGCAATTCCTCCTTTCTGGCCATGATGATCTTAGAGGTCCTTTCCAACTCTAACCATCCCATGAGTCTGTGATTCCAAGATTCCCAGGCTGCTCTAACCCAGGGGAGCGTGTTCATCTCAAGCCTCCGCTTTTGACCGGAATAATAAATATTTACAGGGATTGTAAATCCCTGCAGAGCCAATTCCTGGTGTAGCCTGTCCTGCTGAGCTTGGAGCATTAAGCAGAATTCCAGAGGGATGAGGATGTTCTGGATGGGTCAGATTTTAACTTGGGTCTTGCCATGAGTTGGGAAGTCAACTGAGGAACGCTCCGAGGCGCCTTCGGAGCGACTCCAAAGTTGACCCATAATTGTTGTGGCAGTAAAAACGAGCTGGAAAGATGCTCCCACAGCCTGCAGGGAAGGACAAGCCGGGAAAAAAAACAGGGACAAAACCCCTCCCAGTGGTGGTGGCTCAAATTCCCGGTTGATGCGCGGAGGGAACAGATGGAGCTTTTCCGATGCCGGCAGCCGAGTGACAGCTCGTCCTGCCGCGCCATCAAATTCCACTCGCTCACTTCCCAACACGCCCGGGCTGGCAGGTGAGTGACTGAGCCGCTTCCCACCACCTGGAAAAACCAGGATCCAGCCTGTCCTTCTGATTCCTTCTTCCCTGCGTCGGTCAAGGATGATTGGATTCCGCGTGTGTCGGCGCTGGGCTTCCCCGGCAGCCAAGCCAAGCCAAGCCAAGTGTGGAATTTTGCTGGAGTTGCTTGGAGAGGTGTTTGGGCACGTTTGGGAGCTGAGGGGGAAGATCCCTTGGGAGTTTGGAGCTGGCAAGGAGCACTTTGGCTGTGCCTGTGCCGAAGGTGTCGGGAATGTGGAGATCCCTGAAGAGCGTCCTCGTCCATCGGGCTCTGGGAGCTGCTTGCTTTGGGTTAAGCAATAAGATCATGGAATCACGGAATTGTTTGGGTTGGGAGGGTCGTTCAGGATCATGGAATTCCAACCCCCTGCCGTGGGCAGGGACACCTTCCACTAGACCAGGGTGCTCCAACCAGGAACACCTGCAGGGGCGGAGAAGCCACAGTTTCTCTGGGAATTCTATTCCAGTCCCTCACCAGCTTCCCAGGGATGAATTCCTTCCCAATATCCCACGCAATCCTGTGGCAGTGGGAAGCCATTCCCTGTGTCCTGTCCCTCCATCCCTTCTCCCAAGTCCCTCTCCAGCTCTCCTGGAGCCCCTTTAGGCTCTGGAATGGGCTCTAAGGTTTTCCTGGATCCTTCTCTTCTCCAGGCTGGACATTCCCAGCTCTCCCAGCCTTCCCTCACAGCAGAGTTGTCCCATCCCTCCGATCACTTTTACGGACCTGAGATACTGAGAACTACAGGAATTCCTGGGAAAATCTCTTGATTTCAAGCAATGATCCATGTTTTTCTCTCTTTCCAGCCCTGAGGTTACACTCTACACCCATTCCTGGATTGTCTCCCTCCGGCTTGAACAGATCCTTCACATCCCGATACATCGCCAGGTCTGTATTCCCAGGAGGAATGTTGTGTTCCCCCTCTGGATTTGTGCTCAGGAGGGTGTTGGGAGCTTGAGGATCAGCTCTTTAACCCGATGATTATTTGGAGAAGCTCCAGCTGCTGCTTTTCCTCAGTTTTTGCTTCCGGGTGGGTGTCACTCAGCAGAAAATCCTGGATTCTGCTTGGAGAGGGGTGGAAAGGTTATTAAGGGAAAACAACACCTTTCTGTGAGCAAATCCTGCTCATAAAATCCCTTTTTAAAGCAACCAGATCATCCTCAAGAGGGCTTTTGTGGTTTTTCCCCCCAACCACTGGCCCATCCCAATTTATCTCATCAATCCTGCACGTTTTCCTTCCCACCCACAAACTGGGAATTTGATGTGACACCTGGAAAATGTATTCCCAATACTCAAGTCCAGCTTTCAAATGTCCCCTGGGCAGGTCAAAATGCCGGTGACCTGCTCCAGGGATCGTAAAAAGTGTTGACTTTGGGAAGAGCCTTGTTTTAAATCATGATTTGAGCAAAGAAATATCCCATGTCATCATTTCATATCATGCCTTGCTTTTGCCTTTGCCTTGGAAGATCCTCAAGCACCACGGAAGGAATTTCTGGTGGGACTTGGTGGCCCCTGAGGATATTTGTGAGGAAAGATGTGATGGCATTTCCGATGCTGAAATGGGGCTTTGGAAATGCTTTGGCCTTTGGAATTTTGGCTCTGGGAAGGGTCTTTTTGTCATTGGATTTTGGAATGATTTGGGTGGGAAGAGACTTCCCCTCTTCATCCTGGTCCCAACATCTCCCCAGCTGTTGGATAATCACCCTCCCAGCTGGAAAACTTGTGCTAAGCAACTTTTGATCTCCTAAAGTGCCCTCCAGGTTTTTCAGCCTTTGCTGCACAATCCCAGCGCGGGAAAGGATTCTTCTCCTTCACCACATTCCCTGGAAGTGTAGGAAGCCTCTCCATGCTCCTAGAATCAGAGAAAGTGGAGCTTTGGAGGGATTTCCTTGGAGACATCAGCGATTTTTAATGATTCGGGGTAGAATTGGCCAAAAATCCAAAACACTCAAGGTCTTATGAGCGTCAGCTTCCAAATATCTCAGTGTCCAAAGTCAAACTCGTGCCCTTCCAGGGTTTTGGGTGTTTTGAGGGGGTTGGAAGTGTCACCTGACCGTGTGCGTCCTTGTCCTCCAGCCGCGCCGTGCAGCGGAGCTTGGCCATCATCCGTCAAGCCAAGCAGAAGAAGAAGAAGAAGGAATATTGCATGTACTACAACCGCTTTGGGAAGTGCAACCGGGGAGAGAACTGCCCTTATATCCATGATCCTGAGAAAGTGGCCGTCTGCACCAGGTAGGGATGGAGGTGGCAGCCACGTTCCATAAACCGGGATGTGGGTTGGCTTTGGTGCTTCCTTGTGTGATGTTCCGAAGGGAAGCAAGGTGGTAACAGTGGTGTGGGATCATCAAGGATGGGTGTTCTGGGTTGGGAGGGACAAGGAGAGGTCGTGGAATCCTGGAACTGGTTTGGGTTGGAAGGGAGGTTGAAGATCATGGAAGTCCAACTCTCTGTCGTGGGCAGGGACACTTTACCTAGACCAGGTTGCTCCAAGCCCTGTCCAACCTGGATTGGGGAGCCACAGCTTCTCTGGGAATTCCATTCCCTCACCAGCCTCACAGGGAAGAATTCCTTCCCAATATCCCGTTGAACCCTCTGGCAGTGGGAAGGCATTCCCTGTGTCCTGTCACTCCATCCCTTGTCCAGGTCCTTCTCCAGCTCTTTTGGAGACCCTTTAGGTTTTGGAATGGGCTCCAAGGCCTCCCTGGATCCTTCTCTTCCGAGCTGAGTGACTTGAAACCCTTCCCTGACCTTGCCCTGGGTTATTCCTGGTGCAGCACTTCTCCGATCTGCTCGAATCCGTGCGACAGGTTGGAATCCCACAGCCTGTGACGTCGTGCAGCTCCAGGACCCGATGATTAATTACAGGAGAAGGGATTCATGTTGCCAGCTCGTTAGACCTGCCCAGGAGTTGATTAAACTCTGTTATTAGTCGTTTAAAAAGTGCAGCAAAGCCAACTCCACTGATGAACTCCTTGAGTAATTTCTCCATAAAATTGCTGCTGTGCTGGAATCGCCTGGAAGATGCACAAAGCTCGGTGGGAGGTCACAGAGGTGGGAAAGGCGATTTATTAGGGTTTTTTTAACTGATTTCACTCATTCTCACTCATTCTCCCATAACACTCCTTGCCTGCTTTAGGAATTGCTGCTCCTCGAGGTCTTTTGGATCTCCATGGATCCGTGGATCACTGATTTTCTCCCAGTCTTGTGTCTCCTCATCCCGGTGCCTTCAGCTCCAACCCTGTCCTTTAGCTTTCCCCTGTGATCCCTCGGTTTTAATCTCCTGTCACACTGGCAGCTCCTGGGAAAACTTCTGGCTCCAAACATCCTCTCGTGCTTTAGGATCGTGGTTCCTGTTGTGTTCCTGTCTCTGCTTCTCCTGGTTTTTGGCCACTCACACCTGGAGCTCCTCCTGTTTCTTCATGCAGCACCTCATAGACTGAGATTCCAGAGTCATCCGGTGGTTTGGGTTGGAAGGGACCTTCAGGATCATCCAATCACCCTCTTCCGTGGGCAGGGACACCTTCCATTAGACAAAGTCACTCCAAGCTTTGTCCAAACTCACCTTGAACACTCCAGGGATTGGTGAGTCCATCCTGGAGTAATCGGGCTCTAGGAAGGACTTTTCTCCTGGATTTTGGGGTACAGACCTTGCTCTCCCAACTACTGAGCAGCCAAATATGATGGAAAGAAGAAAATCTCTCAGGAATCATCGGCTGCTCCTGTAGGAAGGAGAAGCTTCACCAATTTAGGGCGTGAAATGGGTTTTAACAATGAGCTCGGTGTCCATCGTGTTAATTTGTGTGCAAAACCCTCAGGTTTTGTTTCCCGCCTTGTTCTCAGTCCTGTCCATCCTGTGTCCCCACAGGTTTCTCCGTGGCACATGCAAGAAGACGGATGGGACCTGCCCGTTTTCCCACAAGGTGTCCAAGGACAAGGTTTGTGTGAATTCCCAACGAGCGGCCGGAGCTACGTGGGTGGTTGTGGGAAGGTTCCACCTCATTGAGCGCTTCCAGCTGAGCTTGGAGTTGGATTGTCAAGGTGTTCAGATTCCTGGATCATGGCAGAGAATCATGGAATGGTTTGGGTTGGAAGGGACCTTAAAGCTCAGCTCATTCCAACCTCCTTCCATGGGCAGGGACACCTTCCACTAATCCAGGTTGCTCCAACCCCCATCCCACTTGGCCTTGGACACTTCCAGGGCTGGCACAGCCACAGCTTTCCTGGGAAACCTGTGCCAAGGCCTTACCATCCTGTAGTTCAGAGGAAAGACCTCTGAGGTCTTCGAGGTCTAGAAAAGACCTCCAAGATCAAGTCCGACTGTTTGGTTGCGTCCAATCCCTGCCAACCTCCGTAAGATCCCGTTTCCCTCTTAACCCCCCTGTGCTGTGTTCGGAAAAGAAGGATTTTTTTATCTAACAAGAACTCAAAGGTATAAATTAACCTTCCTAACAAACCAAGCAGAGAAACCAAGTCGAAACCGTAGCAGAACATCCTTGGATTTGTGGTTTTCGACTTTCCCGATGGATTCGAGGCTCTGGGGTTTTATCACACCAGAGCGAGGTGGGAACATAGTGATTTTGTGAGGATCAGCTGAGGATTTAGCAGCTTATCCTGTGCTCAGTGCCTGGGATCTCCTGTTGGATGTAGGTTTGGAGGCTCCGGCGTGGAAGCCGCGGTGCCGGAGGCACGTTCGTTATCCGTAGGGAGCTCATAAGTTATCCCGGAGATGAGCGGAGTCGCTCCGAAGGAGACACGAGGCACCAGATGTTTTTCACTTGTATTTCTCTTCAGAGTCACTTAATCACGAGTATATAAAACACATCCAGGGACAGCTGCACTCCCCGGCTCCCGTCGTGTCGGAGAAGGGATGGGAATGAGGATTGATAGATGGAAAAAAGGCTGGTTGGGGGATTGTCTTCCTTTCTGTAACGGAGTCAGACTTCAGAAATGAGGAATTCAGGAAAGAAGAAACCTGTGCGAAATGGCTTTTGGTTGAGCCGAGATTATTGTCATTATTAAATAATTAAATGATTATAATTAATGAGGTCAACAACTCCTTTTCATCCAAGAAAACGTGGAATTGGTAACGGCAGCGCCCAACCCGCCGCCTGCACCTCCAATCCCAGGGATTGATGTTCATCCAAACTGGAACCATCGGCTTACGCCTGTATTGGAAAATCAAATTATATTCCAGAAGGTGCTGAAGCCTTTTTTTTTGGTCCCAGGGATGAGTTTGGCAGTTGGAGACGCCCAAGGAATTGGTGCAGTCGGGATTTATCCGCCGAAGGGTGCGACAGTTGGATGCGGATGAGTTCGTGGCCGCTGGTTTTCCATATCCAGCAATATTCCTTGGAATGGTTAATTTGCTGCTGGAATTGTGGCCTCACTTTCCCCTCCAGGAAAACCAGTGAGGAGCACCTCGAAATTTGGCTTCTGGGCTCCGGTTTGAGTGGATAAATGGAAAACTATGGAAAACTCAACCTTTTCTTCTTTGCAGCACGTCATTAATTAGCCACTCTGGGGGTGGTTTAGAGGTCTCCATTCTCCACCTTGTTGTCAGTGAGAGCTGGAACAACCTTTTCCATGGAGTTCAAACCTGTTTCAGGGATATTTGTGGCCATGGAAATGCTGCTTCCCAAAGCCAGAGGCAACCGTGCTTCCCAACTTCTGGAATTCCCCATTAACCCAGTTGATTCTTAACAAAAGTGACTTTGTCCTCATTATCAGGGCTGGGAAAAGCTGGTGAAGACTCTGAGCAGAGGAAGGAAATTTTCCTCCTGCTCATGGATTTTTGGGAGCAAATCCCAGCTATTCCTCAGCCGAGGGATTGGGTTGGTTTTGTCTGTTTTGAGTTGGGGTTTAGATACTTCTTTAATTTTTGTGGTTTTTTTCTTTTTAATGCTTTTTTGATGATTATTTTCTCGTGGTCAGTGGAGACGTGGTGGTTTAGAGGTTCCCAGTTTTGCTGATCCCCTTGATTTCACTTTGGGGTTTTGGGAAGACGTTCCACAACCTCCGCCTGGAGAATCCTTAGGTGGTTGTGTTGTCTCTCACCTCGGTGGGATGTCACTGGGAATGGGGTATCCAAATCCAGGAGGATTGGGATCAAGGGCTTGGAGGGCTTGGCTCTTCCATCCTGTCTCCAGGACGAAACTTTGGTCACTCCCGTGCCTCGGTTTCCCCACTGGAAAATGGGAATAATCCCATTTTTCTATGGGAAAATCATGTGGGTTCAGTTGTGGCAGAGCTTTCCCCCATCCTAAGCAGCAAAATCCCTGCTCCAAGCAGAGGATGATCCCTGGGATGGAGGAGGATGGATCCAAGTGGTCACAAAGCTTTGCAGGTTCTTCCAAAGAGGGGAAGGAGCCTGGAGGGGAGGAAAAGGAGTCTGGAAAAGAGGGAGAGGAGCCTGGAAAGAAAAAAGAGCCTGGAGGAGACGGGAAAGGGCTGGGAGAAGAGGAAAAGGAACCTGGAGGAGTGGGAAAGGGACCTGGAGAAATGGGAAAGGAGTGGGAAGAGAGGGAGAGGAGCCGGGAAAAGAGGGAGAGGAGCCTGGAAAAGAGGGAAAGGAGCCTGGAGGAGTGGGAAAGGAGCCTGGAGAGGGAAAGGAGTCTGGAAGAGAAGGAAAGAAGCCTGGGGGAGAAGGAGGGGAGCCTGAAGTAGAGGGAATGGAGCCTGGAAAAGAGAGATTGGAACTTGGAAAGGAGAAGGAGCCTGGAGAAGAAAAGGAGCCTGAAAAAGAGGGAAAGGAGCCTGGAAAAGATAAAGGAGCCTGGAGGCAGAAAGGAGCCTGGAAGAGAAGGAAAGGAGCCTGGAAGAGAGGAAAAGCTGGAATTTTTGCTCCACGGGGGTCACAGGACAGACCCCTCCGTGAGGAGCATCCGCCGAAGCGACGCCCAGGGAATTTCTCCCCAATGGATCAAACCCACTGGCGCATCCCAGCGCTGGAGAGACTCCAGGGAATGCGAAGGCACCGCTTGGACAGCGAAGGTTGGCGAGAGGCCGCCACCGGCTGCTGTTCCAACAGCTTTTCCCCTTGAGGAGCTCGGCGAGGAATCAGCATTTTTCTCCCTAATAGAAATTCCAAAGTCGCCCGTGAGCGATTTGGAGGCTCCCGCGGAGTTCTGGGTTCATCGGCCTCCGCTTCCGACGCTCGGGAAAGAGTCGGAGCCGCCGCTGGAGCTCGGAGTTGAATGTTCTCGTTATTTGTGTGGACGCCGTGGGTGCAAACAAGGTTAATTGAAATGAGAGAAGCTGCTTCCTCTTGATAATGGCTCGGGTTTGACAGCCGGGAAAGGGGGGGGAGGTTGGTTTTGTTGGGAGAGCTGCCTTTATTATCCCTTTTTATTAGAGCTAATTTGGGCTCTCTATCAAAAACTACATTAAGGGAATCGTTTACGGTCACGACTGCCCGAGATCGCCCCCGAGCCGCCTCGTCCTCCCCGGGAGCGGCGGCAGTTAAGAGACAATTAAAAATAAACTGTTTTAAGACACCCTTTGTTTTCTCGCCTGGCGAAATTCCTCTCTTCCCCTGTGCCCTCCAGGGAGAAGGGACTTTTCCCGGTAGTTCGTTGGAAAGGTTCGTTTGGGGATGCTCCAACCGGGATGAGGTTTCATGGATGTTTAAACCGGGATTGAGGCTGAGCAGTGAGGGAATTCAGGATGTAGGCGAGCAGGAGGAGCTGCACCGTTCCCGGTGTTCCCAGTGGGAGCCGGGGAGTGAAGGATGTTGGAATAACCCGGCAGGCTGGGAATTTGTGTTTAATTCTAGCAGCGGGCATGAGGTGAGGTTCGGGGGTTGAGGGGGATCGGGAGGATCCTGCTCCCTCGGTTTTCCCTGGAGTTTGGGAGCGGGGCTGTGCTCCGTGTATCCCACTTCTTCCCTTTTTAAATCTCACTGCAGGACCCCGGATTCTCCTCCAGGGAAAAGTTGTGACTTTCAGGAATGGGTCTGTGCAGGGCCAGGAGTTGGACTCGATGATCCCTATGGATCTTTTCCAACCGTGATTCTGAGATTCCTTTCCCTCCATCCCAGGACATCCCTCCTGGATCATCCCTCCAGCACAGCAGGGACAGACATTCCATCCCTGGCAGCCCTTGGGAAGTTCCAGGCTAATGCCTTGGAATTATGCAGCCCTCCTTGGGGAGTCCTAAGAATCTTAATCCAGTCAGCTCCATATCCACGGAGGGACACACCTGGAATGGGGGTTTGGCCTTTGAGGTGGCCAGAATTCCCTATGGGATGTTGCGGCCAGGCTGGGTGTGATCCCATTTCCGGGGCTGCGTCACCCCTTGGGAAGGGTGTTCTTGGAGTTTTTCCCCCTCTCCGACATCCCAAGGGATGCTGATCCCCCACATTCCCACCCTGCCCACAAATACACCGGGAGCACGGAACAACAGGGATCTGCATTTCAAGAAACCAGTGAAAGAGCTGGAAACACCGCTGGGATCAGTGGCTGGCAAAAGGTTTCTATATTCCAGCTCTGGGGCTTGGAATGATTCCGGATCCGGGGTTAAGGGAATGCTGACGGATCCCTCATCCTCTTGCAGATGCCGGTGTGTTCCTACTACCTGAAGGGAATCTGCAGCAACAGCAACTGTCCCTACAGCCACGTCTACGTGTCCAGGAAGGCGGAAGTGTGCCAGGATTTCCTCAAAGGATATTGTCCCATGGGAGAAAAGGTAAGGAGAGGTTTTATCCCAGCTCCCGGGGTCGGAATCCGAAACCTCGGAGCCGTTTCCTGGCACGAGCTGCGGCACCGCGGGGAATCGTGGGGCTGGAAAACACCTGGATGTGATGAGCAGCAGGGCTGTGCTTTTCCAAAGGGTTGTGGGAAAGTGGGTTGGTTGCATTATGGGCACGGAAAAAAAAAGGGAAGAAGTCCAAGGTTTCATCTCGTAAATGTGGTGCCGGTGCTTCCTGAGAAGAGTCTTCCCGTGGTATCCGTGTTACCGCTGTCCGATTGCACCTGCCCTGGAAACCTCTCACTTGAATAGGTGGGAAGTGAAGGAAAAGGCTCATAATTCCCTGTTTTCCATAGAAAATCCAGGGACATTAATGCTTGTTTTCTGTGCTGGCTCCAGGCTGGATTAAAACTTGGGCCTTAAATGTCGTGGCTTGGTCTTAGGAGCGGGATCAGCTTCCAGCTGTGCCCAGTGGTGTACCTGGGGATTCACGGAGACACCTCCAGATCCTGGGAATCCTCTGGTTTGGATCAGTGCAGTGGAATCCCACCTGGACTTCCTGTGCATCCCGGGGAGGGTTTTAACCTCATCCTTGAGCTTGTGGCATCCGATGGAATACGGAGAGCAGAGCTTGGATCAGCTGCCACTTGCTGTTCCAAAGGAATTTCAGGGCTGTTACATGGGGAAAAAATGAGGTGGAGCCACACTGCAGGATCCCACCTTTCCCTTGGCTGTGCCGCCGTTCCCTTGGGAATCACTGACTTGTCTTGTCTGACTCCTCTTGGTCCATTTTCCAAAGGGGTTGTGGGATTTCTGCTCACCCCTGGAGCAGCAGGTTGACGGGGGGATTCTCCTCCTCTGCCCCTCCCAGGTGAGATTAGGCCTGGAGCTGTATCCAGCTCTGGGATCCCAACGAAAGGATGTGGAGCTGCTGGAGCGAGGCCAGAGGAGGCCACGGAGGTGATCCGAGGGCTGGAGCCCCTCTGCTCTGGAGCCAGGCTGGGAGAGCTGGGAATGTCCAGCCTGGAGAAGGGGAGGATCCAGGGAAACCTTGGAGCTCCTTCCAGAGCCTGAAGGGGCTCCAGGAGAGCTGGAGAGGGACTGGGGACAAGGGATCTGAACACAGGGAACGGCTTCCTAGGGACAGAGGCTTAGATGGGATATTGGGAAGGAATTGTTGGCTGGGAGGGTGGTGAGGCCCTGGCACAGGTTTCCCAGAGAATCTGTGGCTGCCCCATCCCTGAAGTGTCCAAGGCCACGCTGGAGCAGCCTGGGATAGTGGAAGATGTCCCTGCCCATGTCAGGGGGTTGGAATTCCATGATCCTTCCAAGCCAAACCACTCCATGACTCCATGATTTGCGGTGCAGCGTTGGCCCATCTCTGACTCCAGGTGGAGGATGGAACCCATCCTGTTCCTCAGTCTGCTTCCCTGTGAGGGAAGCACCACCTCTAGGATGCCTTTCCTATGGAAAATGCCGTCACATCCGTGTCCTGGCTCGCTCCAGCTGCTTCCACGAGCCGACAGCAACTGGTAACACAGTAATTAATGTCCACCTGAGCTGCTCATGGAGGTTTCTTACTCCCTCGTAATTCCAGCTGCTGTTCAGCAGGGAAAGTGATGGGATGAGCAGATGGATGCTTGGATCCACGTGCTGCTCCAAAGGGATCCTCTCCTCCTTGTCCCCGTCCCTGTAGCTCCTGTTGGAAGAATGAAGCTGTAGGTGCTCAGAGCCCGTCCCTGTGGCATCATCACCTGTCCCAGAATCCAAACACAGCCTTGGATGGAATAATTGGATCATTTAAATTGGGAAAAAACCCTCTTAAGATCATCGAGTCCCACCTTTAACCCGGCACTGCCCAATCCCACTAAACCTTGTCCGATGCCTTCCCCGTTCAAATCCATCTTTTCCCGAGGACAAACCACCACAGAGCAAAAACCAGGCAAAAAGAAAAGGAAAAACATCCCAAATTTGAGTTTGAAGGGAAGCAGGACATGAGCAGCAGTGAAAGGAAGCACTAATAAATTAGTCTGGACTTAATTACTCTTTGTGTCAGCGCATGGAGGAGACGGAGAGCGGGATAAACATTTCCCGGGAAGAAAAACGCAGGAAACCTGCACAGCACAGACCAGGCAGGCAGGGCCCTGCCAATTATTTTTAAACTCTTCCAATTTAAATGAAAATATCAAAGAGATATTTAGAATATTTATTCTATTAGGAAAAGTGCTTACGGCGTCACTTTGGGAGCGTCGGGAAAGCGTCGGGAAAGCATTCTCTTCCAGATGATGGATAGCAGCCTGTAATTATGGATGGGGAGAAATTGCTGAGAGGGCCAGATTTAACTGGGGAGGAGAAACACCAGCCCGGGCCATTAAGGGTTAATTTTATTCTCTAAATAATAGCAAAAGTGCTGAGTGCGTGCCTTTGCTCCGAGTGGAAAGTCCTCAAATGGACCCCGGAGAGTTTATAATATTCCACTGAATCAAGGAAAAATGTTAACCTTGCTTCATAAAACGATGGCTTGTTAAAGATGCGCAGTCCCTTTCCTTGTGAATAATTTAGGTTGGGAGTAAATCTCCCCTCGTTCTGCTTTCCCCCGTCCGAGGAATGGCGAGAGCCGCCGGTTCGAACCGTGACGAGCGCGGGCGGCCAAAGTGGATGAATTCCAACGAGGGCTCCAGTAATTAGGGATTCGGGCTCTTTGGTGCCGATGTTTGGCTCTTCTTCCCGGTTGTGTCCCCCTCTTCGTGCCCCCCCAAACAGCAATTCCTGATTTTTATCAGGCCTCCATCAAAGATGCCAGTTATTATCCATAATTTATGACGCGTTGTTGGCAGCGTCAACACGGAAGCACTTCCTAAAGTGTCCTGTATGATGCTCAGGCCAAGTGGATCGGCCTTGACCCATTCCATGGGCTGGAATTTCAACTGCACGAGCTCTTCCTACAAGTGACACCTGGACAGACCCACTTGGGCTTCATCAGGAATTTAAAATTAAGGGAGAAAGCTTTAATTTTGAGTTCCCAAATCCCTTTTTCCGTAATGGGGGCTGTGGAGGAAGAAAGTCTCTCCAGGCCTGGGGATAGGGGGAAGCTTGTGTAGAAGAGTGTGGCCACATCCTTCATTAAGGGAATGTTACCCCCAGGATTAATTAGTTGATCCAAGGTTGGACTCGATGATCTTGGAGGTCTTTTCCAACCCAAATGATTCTGGGATTCCGGAAGGGAGCTGGTGGCTGAGAGATGACCTTGATTTCCAGCATCCTCACCAGTTCCTTGGTTTGTGGGTTGGGAATTTCTCCGCCTTCTGTGCTTCCCAAAGGGACAGAGTGACTCTGAAACCATTGATGAAGCACAGCTCCAGATTATTTCCATGGATGGGATCATCCCGACACACAATGTCACGCGTGCCATGAAGAGATTCCCACCTTGGAGATCCCTGTCTTGACCTTTCCTGGCGCCGTGTCCTGGTCACTCTGGGTGAGGCTGGTCCCTCTTGTCTGGCCACCTGTGCTGGAGGAAACTCCAAAGAGGAAAGTGGGAAAAGAGAGGGAGAAATGGGGGCTCCTGCAGGTTCTCCCCAGGGTTTTCCAGAAATGTTCAAGGAGCTGCTCCACAGTCAAAGCTCCTCTCTGCTTCCACATCCCTCCTCCCGTGTGGGGCCTCGTATCTCCAGCTTGGCTTGGGGCAGGAATTCCCCAGGAGAGGATGGAATGAGGTTTGGGAATGCGAGGGATGAATTTGTATCGGTGAGTGAAACTGCGACAAGCAGGTGGAGACGTTGGACGGTTGTGGACTTTCCATCCCTGGAATTGTTCAAGGACGTGGCTTGGAGCAACCTGGACTGGTGGAAGGTGTGGGGGGGTTGGAATTCCATGATTTTTAAGCTCCTTTCCAACCCACCCCATTCTAGGACTTAGAGAATAAACTCTTATTTGTAGGAATCACACCCCGGGAAGGTTTTGGTCCTGGATTTCCCCAGCCTTCCCAGAGTGTTGGAGCAAAGAGAAGCGAGTCAGCTCAATCTCCTCCAACTGCTGCACCTGGAAAATGGTTTTATCTTAAATAATCTCCCCGTCTCCGTGTAAATTAACACACGGGAGGCACGTTAAATCCCTCTTT
This sequence comes from Pitta sordida, assembly GCA_013390025.1. Classification (NCBI taxonomy): domain Eukaryota; kingdom Metazoa; phylum Chordata; class Aves; order Passeriformes; family Pittidae; genus Pitta; species Pitta sordida. Next base: position 40,793 of record WEKX01024256.1, read on the forward strand.
CCGTGTCGTTTCCGTCGGCTGCGGAGCCTGTGGGTAAGTTGTTCTCCCATGGGAGCTGTTAAGCAGCAAGACACAGTGAGATTAAACAACGACACATCCATGAAAAGATGTGCTGGAATAAATCATGGATAAGTGGTGGATCCGTGCACTGGTTTGCCGGCAATCCATCCCTCCGGAATCGCGACCGGAAGGTGAAGCTTGACCGGGAAACCTGCCACGGAATCAGGGTTGAGTTGTCCCGGGAAAACCCATCAGTCTCCTCTAAACCCCCTCCTTTTCCTGGGACCACCAGCCTCTCACCGGAGCTCTGATTTACACCATATCCATGGAAAATAACATTCCAGGGGCAAGTCGGAGTAACACGTGCTTCCCTGGGAAGAATCAGGTGGAGTTCTGGTGGATTTTCACAGCAGCAGCTGCTGGATTTTTCTGCAGAAAATGCAAATTTGGGGATTTTTTTTCTCGGCTGAGACCTGGTTCTCGGGTGGTTTCTCCGCGGGCTCTTTCCTCCTTTTCTGGTGGAAGTTCAGCTGGTTCCCACCACAAACTTATTTCGTGTGCCTGGCACATTAAATTTGGCACATTGCTTGAGGAAAAGCCACCAGAGCTGTGTTAGCAGCGCTTGATATTCAATGTTTTGGGGATTCTCTCTTGGATATCCTGTGGTGGATCCATGATGGAAAATGGGCTCCTTGTTCCCGTTAAATCCCTTATCATGGAAAGGTGAAGCTCTTCCTGTTCCTCTTGTCCTCAGCTTTTTTTTGGTGCTGGATGGGTGAAAATTTATTTATTTTTTTTTCCTCACAGCCCACAGCCATGAAATCTTGGTGGTTTGGGATCTTTTTTCCCCCTCTCCTTTGATCCCACATTGATCTCAACCAACTTGGCTTTTCCTTGAGCTCTTTGGAGAGCTCTTCACCAAAAGGTTCTCCTGGAACTGGGAGAGGCTGCCCAGGGAAGGGGTGGAATTTCCATCCCTGGGGGGATTTAAAAGCCACGTGGACGTGGCACTCGGGGACACGGTTTGGTGGCACTGGTTGGACTCGATCTTGGGGGGCTTTTCCAACCTGAGCGATTCCATGATTCCAGTAGCAGGTGATGGGGAGCTCTGCCTTTGTGCTCCACTCC
>WEKX01024260.1:0-24837 GCA_013390025.1 Pitta sordida
CTGTGGGTCCCTTCCAACTCAGATAACTTGTGAACCTGTGTACCTGTGATTACATGACTCAAGGGAAGATAAATGTATTAATATGTATTAGCAACTTAGTCCCTCTAGCTCTTGGCACCACCTTCTCCTATCTTATTTTCAGAGGTTATTTGCCCATGTGTTTTACCATTTAAATAGTTCGTTTTCTTAAACTGTCTATATCATTATATTCCTACTCAGTCAGCCACAGGTATGTGGAAAATGCACCATTGACACCAACTCTTACTATTATATAACTTGCTGTGACAGTTCCTGTACCTGAAGTTCAAAAATCTTGATAGACTAAAAGACTTTTTAGCTAGAACAAATCCCCAAATAATCCATTATAATCTGTTGCAGTAGTCCTTTATTTCTAGGAAAAGAAAACTTCAGTTTGTAAACATACCTCAGCTTCAGAAGTGTTGAATGTAAGATATTTTTAAGCTATAAATGTAGTTACATCACTAGCATAGTAATACAAAAGCAAAATTAATGTGAAAATCTTATTTTTTAAACATTTTGCTCAGGATTTAGCATATAGTCAAGAAAGTAAGGTACAAAATGAAAAGGTAAAATGTCTAAAAATATTATTCTTGGTCATCATAAAAGTTTTAGAGCTACAACCTTACCTGAAAGAGAATAGTTCAGACTCTAGACACCAGAGGTACCTGGCAAAACGTGATGAAAGACAGAGGATATTACAACTCAACTAAAATATACTGTAACTTTTTTAACAAGGCTGAAATTGATACCATGCAGAATGTGGAATCCAGCTCTTTGCTCAGTCCAGACTTCAGGACAGCTGATTTCATTCCTTTCTTGCGACTTTCTTATGCTTCAAGGAAGATCATTGGAGCTGTTAATGATCTACTAGAAGCCTCAAGACTGTATTTCTGATTTTGCTCTTCTCTAGATTTTCAGTTATTGTACAGTATCTGACTTAACAATGCATCAATTAAACTCTTTTCCATCTGAAAAACCCAAATAATGTACTTTTGTGAATAGCTCAACCTACTCAGAATTCTTCCTTTCAGTGAAATCCCTATGAATCCTTCTCTCCATATACATGAAACTCCTGCAATTACCATATTATAATAAGTATAAAACCACCCAGATTTTAAAGTGATTGAAGGGACTAGGTAGAATCTGAGTAGGTTCTCATAAAAAAATGGGGAAACATGCACTCTGTACACTCTAATATTACATGCAGAATTAATGCATAATTTAACTGTGCACTTATATACAAAACACTCATCTACTTAAATATCAGACCACCTCTGCTAAATGGCAAACCAATTTGTTTCAATAAACCCAAGAAACATCAGTAGAGCATAACAAATTAAAAAGAAAGAGAAAAAGAAAACCTGAATACATGGTATAACAACAATTCAGCCAATTCAAACCAATTATGTTTGGAAAAAGTTTGTGGAAAATTATCCTGAATTACGTTTTCTATGACAAATTATACTTCACAATTTTTGGTCTTGTACTATGCAGGCTATTGTATTTTCAAAACATTCCCCTCATAAGATCATTAAGAAGGGGCAAAGATTTACTTTGCTTGCTATACCTTTGCCAATAAAATTTACTTCATGCAGGGACTAGGAATTCGGCTGGAAAATTGGAAGCCTCAGAATGCTTGAATAATTAAAAAGAGAGAATTTTACTATAAATTGTTTTTTCAGCTAGTGTTAGCCACCTGAAACAAAGAGAAGAAAACAAAAATGACATAATAATTTGGGGGGTGGAAGAGAACTTTTATTTATCTTTGTGGTCTTGACACATAAACTAAAAACTTGTTCATTTTAATCAGAAAATAATTCTGTTCTAATGATGACATTTTAGGGGCTCTGTTACTATGATTGCCTCACATATGTGGACTCCTTTTGCCTCAGACTCAGGCATAAGCAAAAGTATGATTCAAAATCCATCTTCTTATCAGCTATAAAACTTGTTTCTCAATTTAAGTTAATTCAGGGATATGTGGAAGGTGTCTGAATTTGACTCAGTAATATTGTAGATCATAAAGTTTTTTTAAAATAAAGTAGACAATGATGAGATTCTTGTAAAATAAGTTTATATGTAATTAGTCAACCAGCCTTTAAATCCTAAGGAAACCAACTAAATTTTTCTTCTCTTGACCAGAAAAGCCTTATAATAGGTACTATTAAGGAAAACACCCCAAATTCCGAAACTCTAGATGCTACACAGATCAATAAAACAATTTTTTTTCACTTGCATTTCCAACAAATAAAACTTAATACCTAATTCACTATGTGTGGACAGACAGGCAAAGCCTTTTCTTTCCATAAAGAGATTACACATTGTTAGACCAGCTGCTCCCTTAATCAGTATTTCAATTAATTCATAACTGGACATCATTGCCTTCCCCACCAGATATCTAAAGCTCAAGGTCCAAAGCATCTAAGATAAATCGTTGTATTGGGTCTGTCTGAGCCTATAGCAGTCCTTGCAATGCTGTGCTTTAGAAGGATGTTGATAACACACGTGTTTTGACTACAGCTGGGAACACTGCCCCTTCCCCCTAACTGAAGATGAGATTCTGGGAGGGGACCTGAGCAGGCCAGCTGACCTAGACTGACCAAAGGGCTACTCCATTCCATATGATGTCAGCTCAGATATATAAAAGCTGAGGAAGGGAGCAAGGACGGGGGGGGGGCATTCAATGTTCTTGATGGTTGCTTTCTAAGACACATAGGTGCCCTACTTCCCTGGATATGGACACCTCTGCTGATGGGAAGTAGAGATTAGTTCTTTTGCTTTGCTTCTGTGAGGGCTTTTGCTTTGCTTTGCTTTGTTTGTGCTCATATTAAACTGCCTTATTCCAAACCGCCCTTTGTATATCAATTATTATTGGGACTGAGCAACCATTCAGGCCCCTGGTATCCAGCCAGGGTAAAACCTGTTACAATCATTTTTGAGCTTTTACATTATAAGATATCAGGTTCTGATATCTTTATCAGAGCAAAATTAATAACAGCTTGTTCAGGCAGTGTACATGAATTGTAACTGCAATTGGAACAATAATTACAAATGGAGTGATTTTTGTTCAGCAGACTTGCATTTGAAAGTTTGGGGTTTTATAATCTCTGCTGCTCTATTCCACCCACTTCTCTACTCACCTGTAAGTTTGATTAGTTTCATTGAAATCTGTATTTTTATGGTGAATCCTTTTGTCCTATAGGTCTGATTTTAGAACTGAGGTAATTCCATACATTTGGAAACGTACACAAAATGTTCAAGGGGAAAAACTCATTTCCATGAAAAGAAAGGTGTAAAACAATTGAAACAATCATTGTAATTTGTGAATATTTGTGAATGTTGTGCTTGTCAGGTTGTTGGGTTTTTTTGATACATCTACTTTGCATCTATATATATGACTGCATTTTTATTAAAGCCAGCTTCCTTTATGATCAATGTAGTGGATAAATTTGGTTTATGTTACCTGTTAGATACTGAGAAAAAATCATGGTGGTGACACAATATTCAAATCTGCCTGCAAAACAGCACAGTATCTTGAATTCACTATTTAATATGCGTTGAATTCAATTCCATTTTGACAAGCTGGTGAGCAGGTTCCAAGCTTATTTGTGAGCATGTCTGTACACATCATGGTGACCTCTTCAGATCGCAGCTAGTAGCTCATAGATTCCAGAAATATGGGGAGATATTAGCCTCATCCAATGTGATCTTTGCTTGAATGTCCAAAAGCAATTATAATTATTCCTAAAATTCCATGATTATTCCTTTTTCATACAATACAGTGTCAAGAGTGGCTGACTCTAGGATAAAAACCAAGAGCTGCAGGACTCATAAGGCCCTCGTAAATCATCCAGTCCAGCTTCTGCAATAAGACAGGATTCACTTGTCTGAGTTATCTGCAGCAAAAGAAAATTTAATTTGTTTTCAAAATTTCCAATGAAAATTTCAGCACCATTTTACAGTAGTGTCATATTATGTTTGTGATTCTGTGATTCTGTGATAATAGAGAGTCAAATAATTTAAATACTTGTTTCTTTCTATGTAACAACTATTTTCTTTTATTATTATTTTCTTGCACATCATTGGCATTTACTTTTCTGCAAATGTATTCTCATTAGTTTAAAAATACTTCAGGGCCCTTGACATACACTGATTTCATTGAATTAACTAGGTTGGAAAAGACCTTTGAAATCATCAAGTCCAACCGATGACCTAATACCATCTCTTCACCTAGCCATGACACTAGGTGCCACATCCAGTCTTCCTCCCTGGCAGGAATTGAACCCCCGGTCTCCCACATGAGAGACGAGGACACTCATTACTATACTAAATTCCTCAAGATGTCTTTTTAAAAAAAGATTTTAATTTTTATTTTCAGCCCAGGGATATGGGGTTACTGATTTGGAGATTTAGAAACTTAGAGATTATAGGGAGATGAGTAGAAATTTAGATTAATAAACTTAAAGGTGTTTTTCTGGGCCTAAAGGTTAAGGCTGAATATTAAAGGCAAATTTTCTCCTTTCCCAGCACCAGGGAGCAAAAGAATGTAAAATATCAGAGCTGATTCGTCGAAGGCTTAAAGCAAAGTGTAGATTTATGATATAATGGTGATGGGATGAATATTCACTAGGTATTATACATATTTATTAGGCAGGTGCATATAAGCAGGTGGCAAGACTGAGGCGGGGTCTTATGGCCCTTGGGAAGTCAGGGGGACACTTTGCTGGGTCAAAACAATGGCTCTGCTCTAGGCACAGCTGGGCACCTGCATCACTCCAAGAGAGGAGGCTTCATGCAATTATGAAAGATTTACACACTCTCAAGTTAGAGACGTGCTGTCCAAGACTTTCTTGAATGACTCTCCAAGACATACTCACCTAAACCGAGTATGGAAAGACCATGTCTACCCACCTGGAGAGACACTGAGACAGCAGCATGGGCAGTGTTCCTGGCCAAGTGGAAAAGGGATTTTTCCCAGCTTGGGGTGGCTGTGGGTGCTCAGAAATAATGACACAAACACCGACACACAGCAGGGCAGTGTCAAAACAGTGCCGGAGTGTCAGGGGGTATGTAAGGGTGTGGGGCAAATTTCCATATTAATAAGCTGACAATCAACGCAGAAGGCATTATATAATAATATATGAATAATGTTATCATTGTTAATTATATATTATTATATTCATTGTTCCATCTCTAATTATGATAATTAATTATATTATGTACATGTTATGCTACCAGATTTTCCTTATACTTGTTTTATGTGAATATCTACATTGTTGCTTCCAAAATACAGTAATCCCCAGAATTCGCTGGGTGTCAGGTCTGGACAGGTCCTGTGAGTTATGAAATCCGTGAAGGTACCAAACCCATGAATATTCAACTACTCCCTGCCTGTAGCCATGCATCTTCCACTAATAAGGTCTGGAGGGGAGGTTCTGGGAGTGTGGCTCGCACGGTAGCACCTCATTAAAGCACCCTTTGGTGCTTCCTGGCAGCAAAATCTGGGGTCCAGGACATTCTACACGCATGCACAGTCTCACAACTCACTGAAAATCCAACCGTGATTAATTGAATCCATGGATATGCGAGCTGTGAATATGCAGGAGATTACCAGATTTGTTATTTACACATTGCAGTAGAACAGTTAAGCAGAGTAGAATATTCTGTCTATCTCTGGTCTTGTAATATGACGGCAGCTCTCAAGTTTTCTATTTTATTTTTTTTGTTATGAGTAAATGAACCCCTAACCTGTACAACTGATTAGAGTATAACAGCTCAGAGGTGGATGACTCCTAGGGTCTAAAGAATATTTTACTTTAATCCAATGATTTAAATGAAAAAGTCAAAATGGTCCTTGCAAACTATAGTTTAATTTGTTCTACGGAAAAGGAAAAGTGCTAGATAGCCTGAGGAAGAGTGCTGTTCTTTTTGTAGGACAATACAGTTATTGAGACAGTAATAATGATTTATTTGTTAAGACTGATGCATTTTTATAAAGATCAGGAATGGCTATTGGAGTTGCTTAAATATTCTATGTTGTACGCTGGCAAAATAATGACAATAAGGGGATTCAAATCTTTTGGGAAACAAAGTAGAGAATGTATTACTAAAAACAGGTTAAAAGCCTCCAAAAAATAGATAAGGTCACATTTAATAACAGACTTAATTGAACATAAAACACTTAGAGTAAAGAGATCTGAATGAATATATAAGTTTCACAAAAGTATTAGATTTGGTGTGATGGATTATAGGGTAAAATAAAAAATCAAGAAGAAAACTAGAGATCTGAAATTGATAATTAGGGTCACAGTCTATTCTTGGACTTAAATGTGCAATTCATATGTAAAGTCAAACAAATTAAAATGCCTCTCTTTGTATTTAAATGGACAGTGTATCTGCTATTACAGCATAGAAAAATGGCAGTGTGCAAGAAAAGAGGAACGTGGTGGATAGGAAACTCAGCATGAGTCAGCAGTGTGTCCAGGTGGCCAAGAAGGCCAATGGCATCCTGGCCTGCATCAGGAATGGTGTGGCCACCAGGGCAAGGGAAGTTATCCTTCCCTTGTACTCAGCACCGATTAGACAACCTTGAGTTCTGGGCCCCTTAGTTTAAAAAAGATGTTGAAATACTAGAACATGTTCAGAGAGGAGTGATAAGGAGGGTCAAGGGTCTGGAACACAAGCTCTATGAGGAGTGGCTGAGGGAGCTGGGGCTGTTTAGCCTGGAGAAGAGAAGGCTCGGGGATTACCTTATTGCTGTCTATAACTACCTGAAAGGCGCTTGTAGTCAGGTGTCAGTCTTTTCTCTCAGGCTACTGGAGACAGAAAAAGAGGACACAGTCTCAAGCTCTGTCAGGGGAGGTTTAGGCTGGATATTAGGAAAAACATTTTCACCGGAAGAGTGATCCGTCATTGGAACAGTCTGCCCAGGGAGGTGGTGGAATCATCATCCCTGGAGATGTTTAAGAGTAGGTTCGATGAGTCACTGAGTGATATGGTTTAGATGACGGGATGGTGATAGGTAATATGTTGGACTTGATTATCTCAAGGGTCTTTTCCAGCCTTGTTAATTCTATGATTCTGTGTGATTCTGTGACAGTCTGCTGAAAACAGTAAGAGTAATGAAGGATGGTGTCATGGTTTAAGTACTCAGAAATACTTTTAATACGTATCTATTTTGAATATTTCTTAATTTTCCCGGGGTGATTTCTTGGGGGAAGACAGCTAGTTTTTCATAGGAGGATGCCAGGTGGTCCTGGTGCCACAGGGTGTGCAGCATTGGCTCCTGCTGTCCTCTGTTGCCGCTGCCACGAAGGCGTCCAGGACACTGAGGGTGAGTGAGTGCCGCTGTTGCTGCTGTTGAAGGCGAGGGAGTGCCAGCCCCCTCCCAGCCAACGATGGTGGTGGCGGGCACTTGTTCAAATCCTGGCTGACTGGACTACGCAGCCACACGGAGTGTGCACCATAGCAGCCTCCATGAGTTGTGACGCAGGTCCTCATCTCTTCTGGAGTAAGCAAAAAAGAGAAAAGAGGTTTTAACCTGTTGGAGCTGCTTTTCATTGGCCTCTGGAGAAACAGAAGGGGGTAGTGTGAAGAGGGTTTTAGAACTCCCAGCATGGTAGAAATCTTGCTCTCACTCTTCTCCGGACACTGCTGGCCCAGAGACAAAATGTGAGGAGCTGTACTCTATATCAGCACCACGTGGGTTCTTTGTGGACTAGGTTAGCATCTGCCTGTGTCTCTTCTCTGGACATTGTTCACAAGTACACAGGGGATCATCTAGTCCAACTCCCAAGTGAACACCCACCCAGAGATCAGGCCGACAAGCGTGGAACCATGGGCACCACACTCCATACATCCAAGCCTCCCAATATCTAGACCATGTCACTGAGCACATCATAGAGTCTTCTCTTAAACACCTCCAGGGATGGCAATACAGGCCAGGATGCCATTGGCCTTCTTAGCCGCCTGGGCACACTGCTGGCTCATATTGAGTTTCCTGTCAATCATTATTCCTAAATCCCTCTCCACTTCACCACTCTCCAGCCACTCCTCCTCCAGCCGATAGCCATGCATGGGGTTGTTATGTCCAAAGGGAAGAACCCGGCACTTAGACTTGTTAAATCTTATATTATTGGAATCTGCCCATTTCTCTAGTCTGTCAAGGCCCCTCTGAAGGGCCCTCCTACCTTCTGGCAGCTCAACATTTGCCCCCAGCTTGGTATCATCCGCAAACTAGCTGATGATGGATTCAATTCCCTCATCCATATCATCACAGAATCACAGAATCACAGAATCACAGAATATTATGAGTTGGAAGGGACCCACAAGGATCATCTAGTCCAACATCATCAATAATGATGTTGAACAGTGCTGGGCCTAACACTGATCCCCGTGGGACTCCACTAGTGACTGACTGCCAGCTGGATGTGGCACTATTCACCAGCACTCTCTGAGCTCGTCCATCCAACCAATTCCTAACCCAACATAAAATGCTTCTATCCAGTCCATGCTCTATGAGTTTCTCCTGAAGCTTACCATGGGAAACCATGTCAAAGGCTTTGCTAAGGTCCAAGTACACAACATCCACGGTCTTTTTATTGTCAACCAGGTGAGTCACTGGATCCTAAAAGGACATCAGGTTGGTCAGGCAAGATCTACCTCTCCTAAATCCGTGCTGACTAGTTCTAATGTCATGATCATTTTGCATGTGTCACGTAATAGCACACAGGATTATCTGTTACATGACTTTGCCAGGGACTGAGGTCAGGCTGGCAGGTCTGTAATTGCTTGGATCATCTTTCCTGCCCTTCTTGTGGATGAGTGTCACATTAGCCAATTTCCAGTCTTGTGGTACATTACCAGTAAGCCACGAGAGGCACGCAGCTGGCTAGCAGTGCCGGATCCAGCCTTTTGTGGGACTCTCTACCTCTCCCTAACCAGCCTGGCCAAGGGTTACCCCTGCATCTCCTGCTGTTCTCACTGTTTCTGTGTTCCTGCGTTCCTGCATTCCTGTGTTCCTGCACCCCTGTTGACCTGTGTTCTAGATGTATTCCTGCCTTTTGCTGGCCAAGACTACTGCTAGTCCTGTTCCTACCAAAACAGCCAACTCTATACTCTGCTCCTGAATCCTTTTGCTATAAGTTTATTCTTTTGGGGTTTTGAGTATGGGTGGCTGGTTTGTGTGTAGGTCCTGGTTGTGGGGGTGTTTAAGGCCATGGAGGTGAGGTTGTTCTCCTTTGGATGGGGCTATGGGGTGGTTCCTGCTTTTGGCTGTGTTTTTCTTTTTGTTTCCATACATGTTTGTTTTCTTTTTACCTCCTTTTGCTAGTATTATAGCCATTTAGCATACATATCATATATATACATTTTCACTTATATTTTTAATAAATCTCATTACATCTCTAATGATTCTCTTGCCCAGTGTTGATAAATAACCTCTCCCACTGTCTCAACCTGAGACAGATGGTTTAATTCTAAAGTATAATAAAAGAGGGCCACATTTTTGTTCCATTGAACCCTAGTGTCAGAATCAAAACATTTTTATTTCAATTTTGATAATAAGGACATGTATAGTGATAAAACCATCAAGTCACATTTTTGTTCTGTCCACATAGTGAGGGTTCTGGCTATGTGATTCTAATTTGCTGTACTTTCCTGATCCTAAGCCAAGACAGCTATTTGTAGCAATTTTTATAGCCATGCAGCAGGAAAGGAAGAAAAGGATGAGAGCGACTGTAGGGAAACAATCCATTTCCCTAAGTGGAATTAAAGAGATACAGTACTCTGGTAATATAGCTAAGCAGTTTCTAGACTTAATGTGGCCATTGTCCAGAAAACTGCAAGTAGATTTATGGAAGCAGAATTCAGTTTAAGACTAATGTATGAAAACATAGGAGTGGGATTGAGTTGAAGGTTAAGATACATAAATTTGTGCTAGATGCCTACATTGTCATTAGATTCAATAAAAAGAAGGCTCATGATTTGGTAGAATAAATATGTGTGCTCAGAGTCGTTTGATATTCTACAAGGCATTCAGGATAGCCAAACATGGGTGGCAGAAGTGTGACAAATGCCTGGAACACTGTCTTTCTGGAGCTGTGGTCAGAGGCTAGATGTACTAATATAGGAGTAATGAAGTGGCCTTGAATTACATTAGATGTTGAGGTTTAGGCAAGAGGATCCCACCCCTGTCTGCATAACAGAGAAACAGCCATCTTCCTTCTTTCTTTACCTCTTCTGCTCTTGCATTTTGCCCTTTCCCCTTCTTACCTTCTTTCCCTCTCTGCCTTAGAGGAGCCAAATGGTTTCAGATATTACAGTATCCAGTCATTGTTGAACTTTAATTGTACTGTCTAAATGAGTCAGAGGTGAGAAAAATCAAACAGGTATGTTAGCCTGTGAGAAGACCCATGGAGGAATCATCCTGAAACCTTGTAATTTAAAGCATGTCAGCAGTATCTTTCTTTTAGGACAACTATCTGAGTGTGGTAGGTTGACTTTGGCTGGCTGCCAAATACCTACCTAGCTCCTCCATCACTCCCCATCTTCAAATGAATAGACAGAGAAAATAAGTTAGAAAAGCTCCCTTACCGATTATTGTCAGATGAAAAACAGATCTAACTTGGGGAAAATCAGTTAAATTTATTGCCAATTAAAACAAATTAAAGTGGAATGAGATGGTGAGAAACAAAGGCAAACCTCCTCTGAAATACTTTCCTCCAACCCCACTCTTCCCAGCCTCAGCATCATTCCTCCATTCCTATCTCTTCTTCAGGATTCGTTACTGGATCATTTTTAGTCTTGTCAAAAATAATTACTTTAGTTGGCAATTTGGAAGATTCCCAATATATCACTGAGAGAGAGAAGCAAACAAGCAGTTAAGATGGCCTGTGATCCTGAGTGCCTGGAAGTGATTGCACAGACATAAATAGTTCTTGAATAGTGGAATTTCAGCATTCTAGGAAGGAAATAAAAATTTTTATTTCTTTCATGGAATAGGCAACGTAACTTCATTGTGGCATTCCTTGCAGAACGAAATAGATTTCTATGTCTTCAGAATCTGGATTGATCCAGGATTCTTCAGTAAGCGTTAGTAAGTCATCCAAAGTTTTGGCCATTGCAAGTGTCCTTTGGGCATTTGATATCACTTGCAGATACACAAAACTGCGTATTTATTTGTAAAAAAGTTTTATTTCATCCTGAATGATCCAACAGTTGTAGAAGGTCAAGCACATGTACCACACCCATAAGAACAGTATTTGATTTACATTGTATAAAAATTTCCTCATACAGTGCTTTTTGGCAGAAAGCATTATTTCCTCTCTCTATTCCTTTTAAAATGTTTTTGCTCAAGCTACCTTCCTTCTGGGAGTTTTTACATGCTAAATATGTAACACTTGAAGATAATAATTTTTCCAGAGAAAGACAAAAAGATCAATGGATCTTCAATTAAACCTTATAAGCTTAAAAAGATATAAAAGCTTTGTTTTTTTCAAACCTTTCCTGTGCCCATCTGATGGTATCTCATAGCCAGAAGAGTTCATCTCCTCCTCCTGGTTATTCATCACCTGAGGTCATAATCACATTTTTTTATGTGATAATTGTTTTCTAAGTAACAAATTTTGACACCACAGGCACATCACGATTTACTTTAGACAAAAAATATCAGAACCAGTTGAGTTTGCAAGAACTGAAAGATTGTTTCCAAGTAAATATCTCAATAATAGTAGTGTATAAAGAAAAGGTTTCTACCTTAACCATGGGATGTACTTTTCAGCGTCAATGAGCTTTTCAGGTTACACACCAATCTAAAGTTCTATTTTAGTGTAAATTTGATTGAAACCTTCAGTAAACGCCGTTGAAAATCAAAGTATAGTTACATATAGCAACAATAACAAAAATAATTTACATACACTGATAGCTATAGAATATTTTAATCTCTTACACTTATGCTGTACATACATTGTCGAGTATGGGAAACACTTTCATATGTATGCCTATGGAACACTCTAACAGGATGCCATATGGTTAGAGTTCATTTTCACTACAATAACTACAAATTTCAAATGGCTTTTCCAGGTTTAACACTTGAGAACATAGAACTCTTACCTTATAAGTGGTTCTGCAATACCACACAGTAAGTGTTTTCACAGTATAAGAAAACCCAGAAATATACTCTTTTAAAACACTAGAATATATAGTCATGGGTTTGCTTGTCTTGGTTACCAGATTATGTTGGAATTTATAGGAATAACCTGTGAACTGTTTAGGTTGTGACAGCTACTGTTTTAAAGGAGTAAAAACCACTGTTCTTTTTTAATCTGGTGTAGTGGTTTGACTCTGGCTGGATACCAGAGGCTCACCAATCAGTCTCTCTCTCGCTCTCCCACTTCTCCCTGCATATAAACAGGGGAGAGAGGGAAAAAACCTGAAAGATTTTCTATGACAGAGATGAGGATAATTAGAAATCTCTTACTGTCACAGGCAAAACAAACGTTAAGGTGGAGATATAAAGAATTTATTTCTAACAAAATCAGGGTTTAAAGTAAGAAGTATCTTCTTTCAGGAACCGTTCCCCCCCCCCCCCCCCCCTTCATCTCTTACGACAGATACCACATTCCTCCTTCCTCCAGTGGGCAGGGGAAGACAGGAGTAGGCCAAACCAGGCAGCTGAAGTTCTCTGCGACTACTCAGGGGAGAAGACCATTCTTCCCTGCATTCGATGGGTTCCCTCCCATGGGAGAAAGTCTTTCACGACCCTCTTCAGCATAAATCCATCCCAGGGGCAGCAGATCTTCTAAACACTGCTGCGTGTGGGTCACTCCACAGGGACCAGTCCTTCAGTACAGCCTGCTCCAGCGTGGGTCCCATCTCAAGTCACAGATCTTATCAGGAAAAGCTCTGCTCCAGTGTGGACTCTCCTCTCCATGAGCCACAGGTTTCTCATGGGACCCTACTCAGATGTGGGCTCCAACGGGCTGCAGCCTCCTTCCAGTATCCACCTGCTTAGTGTGGGCTCCTCCGTGGTCCACAGGTGGGTCTCTGCATCCCTGTGATCTTTATATTGGCTGCAGGGGAACAGCCTGCTTCACCATGGCCTTTACCATGGGCGGCAAGTAGATACCTGGAACACCTCCTCCCCCTCCTTCAGCTCTGGCCTTGGTGCCTGCATTTGCTGTTACATCATCTCACTGCTCTTCTCTGGAGGCCATGATTGTCTCTCTCCTCCTAACTTTTTTTTTCCTTCATAAATATGTTATCACAGAGGCATCTCTATCACTCCTGATTGGCTTGGCTGTGGCCAGGAGCTGTGAGGGCCAGCTACGAGGGAAGCTTTGAGAAACTTCTCAAAGAAAAGCTTCCCCCATGGACCTTCCTGATATAGGGGCTCACTAGGATGGAGGGGCTTGTACGGGAACTTACTGGGAAAACTTAAGGGAGACTTAGCTCATAGCAAATACTATGTTCTATACATTCTGCAATTTCGTAACTTAGTGTATCAGCACAATCTCTTCAAGAGGGTAGCCTGTGACCTCACAAACCAGGCCTACTGCATTGTAGAAAACCAATAAAGTGAAAGCAAGCTGCCAGAGAACCAGTTTTGTGATTTGGACTATAGCCCAGAGTGCTGTATTAGGCGTATAGGGGATTACATCATTGTAAGTGTATAAAAGAAGTAGTATGTGCCTCCAAGCTTTGGGTATGTTTGTGATGGAGCTATCCTCCATGCTCTTCCATGGAAAAAAAATACCCTCTCATAATTACTGATTGTGAAAGTCCTTATTCCGCAAGCCACCCCTGCTACCAGAAACCCAGCCACAGAAAAACCCAATACATCTGGACGAAAGTTCTGCTTAATCAATGACCAATCCATACAAATTTGCTTATCAGAACAGAATAATAAATGATATGATGGTTTTATATTCAGTGCCTAAGAAATGTTTCAGAAGGCAATTCTGTACTGATCACACGCTATACAAAATATTGATTGACTCTGAACTAAATTAAGGAATGGCTGAATCAATCAGGATGATACACAAGCTACTGCCTTCGTAGTAAAGATGGTATGCTGAACATCAAAATACAAAAAAACGTAGGCCATCTAATATTTATTGTGGGATTAGACTGTATATTTTTTATTTTCTCCATCCTCAGAGTATTTTTGTGCTACTTGCAGTGACTTACTGAGGGACATTCCATCCTAAGGGATGTGTCTCAAGCTTCCCTTCAATTCTCCTTTCTGCATTCAAAATTTCCAGAATGAAGGTTCCTTTGCCTCACACGACAACATTACTCAAATGTTAAGCTGCATCAGATCACCTCTCTCTGAGTCATTCTGCCTCTGTGGAGGTGAGTACAGAGAAGAGATTCCAGAGAAACAGCACACTTCAGAGGGAGCACTTCTTGCAAGTTACCACCTGTCCTTAGCCCAAGCTGGGAAAGCCAAGAATTCCAATTCAGTAAGGGAGTTTCAGGCCATGTCTGTACCATTGTAGTGTCTTCCAGTGTTAATGAAAACTCTCGAATTTTATGGACTATTGAGTGTGTGTGTGTGGGAAAAGTAATAATAATGAATTGCAAGCACTTACTCAACTGACAATGACAGCTTCACTTCAATTATTTATAACACTTCATAATGTCCTAATAAATGTTCTCTAGTAGCAGGTCTTGAGAATGTAATGAAGTGTCAGTAAAATAAAACCTCATTAAAACATCGAGCTATTAATTCTGTGTTGAGGAAAGAAAAACATAATCTGTTTCTATGAGCAACATGTTCCCCATATCTCTTCTAGAGATCTTCTGTGTCAATTTTTTATCAACATTGTTTTGACTTTTCTGAGTTGTAAGTATATTATACTTTTCATCTCTTCCTTTCGTTGTTACTCTCAAAATCTCTTGATCTGAAGGTGATAAATAAGATTTTATAATACCTTGAATGTAACATCCTCTGCCCATTCACTATGCCTGCTAGGTGTGCTAGTCCCACTTTTTCCAACTTACCAATGAATTCAAAAGTAACATTGACACAAATAACTACACGTGTGGGTGTGGAGTCAGAATTGAATTTGTATAGGCACCATAAATCTAATTTCAAATTCTAATTTCTAATTTCATATGCATTTCAAACCCCTTATACCAACAACACTTCAGTTTGAATATTCAATTCAGGACGTATGCTGAGCTGCCCTGCCTCAGGGCACAGTCATAATTTTCCAACTATTCACTGGGTGCTTGAGGATAATCTTGGAAGAATTGTAGAATCAGTAATAAAAAGAAGCTCCTTAGAAACCCCTCTAAAATCTTTAATAGTACAAAACATGGAGCTGCCAAATTCAGCAGACAGAGAGCATTAAACAATGTTCTTCTCCCCTTTGGCATATCTTAGCTTCTTTTTTTCACCAAGATCCAGAGGTTGAAGTCTGACATAATTTAACTCATTAAAGCAAACAAATAATTGAGGTAAGACAACACCCACAATTTCATGATGTTGACCCTTACCCTGTTCACACAATTATGGGAAATCTTCATCAGTTAGCTATACTTGTCATAAGTCTGCAGTTTGTAGATAATACAGTCGGCCCTCTTGCACTTCACGCTCCTTATATTGTGGCTTCAAATCTTAGCAGCATGATTTTTTAGCGAAATAGGAGACCCGTTTCACAACTGCACATGTGTGACCGGCTGCTGTGGTGGCCCCAGCCCCAGCCCCGTCTCGGGCAGTGGAACAGGCGGTGGTGGGGGCTTGGGCTGCAGCGGCAGCTTGGTCACCATTCAACGTGGAAGTCAGGCTACGCAGGTCCGAATTAAGACCGTGGGTACACGATATAGGAGACCCGACTGTATTATCTGATATTATAAAGTCCGGCAAGAATAATCTTCAGCATCTTCCACCTTAAATGATATCACTATTTTGTCTACTTCTTTTTCCCTTATACATGGACACTAATAAAAATATCCATTATCAATGTAACTGAACAGTTATGCTCTTTATAGGATGAGAAATACCTAAAAATCACATTTTATTGAAATTCCCTGTTGTACAACCAATACAAAAGGCTGCATGGGAAGATATTTAGAATAGATAGACTCCTCAGTAGATGGAAGGCCATCCTCTTCCTTTGGACTATGCCAACGCACCTCAGTCAAATCTCATGCCCATTATTTTTGTATCTGCCCATTGTGCACCTTTCTTATTACTCTGCCATCTATTGATTGAAAGAGTAAAAGCAATAAAGATACATAAGGCTTTTCTGCCTCTTTTGTCTGAATACTACAGGCTAGTCTGGAATCTTAGAGCAGGAAAAGGACACGTGGATAAGAGCCTACCTTTTATGCTCTGTTAAGAATTAAGGTTTTGTCTATCTTCCCAACAACAAATAAACAAGTTTTTGTCAGCTTGAGAAATTTTAATTTAACTGTAGAATGTGCATCAAGATAATGTATAATCAGTCAATATAATAATCTTAAATTATTTAGTAAACGCACAAAGATAGATCAGACATCTGATTATAACAGAAGATCAGTAGTGAGTAAAATTTGTTGAATGCACTTTGAGCACGAATAGAAGGGTTAATGATTTATTGACACTTTGTAGATTAATCCAAGGCCACATTAAGCAGTGAAGCAAAATAGTAAACCTGATTTGCAGGAATGTTAAGAATAGTCCTATAGCAAGAAGGAAAAATTAGATTGCACTTTTTGACTTAAAACATTTTTGGCAACTTTCAGCGATCTTGAAAGGTAATACACCTGTAAACAATGGGGAAAAAACCTGTGTTCTTTTTGCCAGATCGTCCCTGTACGGGTGTTAGATGGTGAGTTGGACTAGATGATCCTTGTGGGTCCCTTCCAACTCATAATATTACAGAATCACAGAATCACAGAATCAGTAAGGTTGGAAAAGACCATAGAGATCATCAAGTCCAACCTATCACCTGTTACCTAATCTAATCTAGTCAAACCTGTTACCTAACCTGAGCTGTTGCCATCCTACTACCAACACATCATCCTACCTATAACACACTACCCTAATATCTAGGTCATGCCACCAAGAACTTCATCCAACCTTCTGTGAATCTGTGTGAATCTTCTAACAAGTGTATTATTTTAAACTACAAAGAAAGCATTGGAAAAGGATACAACAAATAAAAAGTCAGACAAAATAGTTCTGACTTAAAATGATAGGCTACTATTTTTAAAAAATAATTTTTCATTCATCCAATTCTTGTGGACAAAATGGGTATCTCAGATTTACCTGTCTAATTTTCCTTGATATGTGATTGCTTGTTTTGTATTTTGTTAGGTAATTTGAAGTTGATATGTAACACTGACTTTTTTATATTTTCTACCAGGATTTAAATTTTGCAACTTGAGGATTCATTTCTGACGTATAAAGACACAGGTCTATTTTTCTCTCAGTGGACAATTATGAGAAGGAAGATTATTTTTCTTCTGTATTCACAAAAGGTGCTTAGAGAACACTGACAGATTCTCCTGTGACTTTCCAATGACTTTTAGATTTCAGCTTGTTTATTCAACTTGTAGTGGTCTAATAGAAAAATATATAAGATAAGTCCCTTGTAACAAATAATGTGGACATCAGGATCACAAGGGCATTCATGCAATAATATTTATTAAAATGTTTGTGACACATAAATCATCTATCTTCTCATGATGTTTTTGCAGGGGCAAGTGCTGAAGAACTTTTACTGCACTGATAGTTAAAACATGTATATATATATTTATGATATAAAAGAACATGATCTGGAAAAAAATACCTGAGAATTACACTCATAAAATACAGAGTAGGAGTTTTCTGACTGGGTTGATTTATTCAGCACACAGAATATGATGACCAAAGCACAAAGCAACAGAATATAATGACCAAAATTCCAAACAACAAAACAGTAACTCTATTTATTTTCGTACTTTAGTGTATACAGAGTATTAGGAAGGCTTACAGGACTCCTCAGTCTGGTAGGAGATACTGTAAAAAACCATGGGTTATATTACCTTTTACTCAGTCATCTTGACAAATTGATTTGGAGAATCAGAAAATTACAAGTTTAGTGTGTTAGGTAAGGGCATAGAGATTTAGGGATTTTAGTGAATTAGTGAATATTTAGTGAATTTCCAGTGAATTTGAGAATGAGTAGTAGACTTTAGGATCATTCAGAAGGCCTGAGAGTTAAGGNTTGCATATGTATAGCACAAGGGGTTAAAGATGGGTGACAAATCTGGGCGGCCCTCTTTTGGCACCTGGCAGGACAGAGGGTACTGCTGTCTCTCTTTTTTGGCTCTTAGGCCAAAACTAAACTTTTTCTGTAGCATGGAAGAAATTACCTTGAGTCCTGACTGATTTTCCTCAAATCAAAATAACAGTTTTCTTTGAGAATGTGGTGTTCTTCATTTACATTAACAAGTGATATAAAGCAATGTAATTTTTCAGTTTCTCTTATTGGAAATATTGAATAAGTTTTGACTGAGAAAAAAGGAGGATGTCACTAACTACAACATGATGATACAAGAAAATCGTATAACATGCTTCTTTATATGTGGACGTTGTCTATGAAAGAAAAATGCAATATGTTTGTAGACAGAAGTAAAAGTTGACAGGTTTGAAGGTGATGTTTGAACAGAAGAAAATTCAGAAGTTCAGAGAAGTTTTTGTTTCACTCAGGAAGATTAGGAGGGATTCAGGCAACAGGAAAAATGAGACAGAAATCTTGAAAGGCATCCCTTTAAAAAGCCAGAAAATCAATTAAACCCAGAGTGGCTATTCCAAGTGAAAGAATGCTACAAATTAATCTTTTGCTACTTACTGTGAAAAGACAAGACAGAGGAGCAAAAAAGACAGAGAAAAATACATGTGGAAACATGAGTAAGCAGATCTGTAGATTGAGGAGTGTATCAAATTTAGTTCATAGTAAGAGTTATATTCAAGTCTAGCATAAATTATCTCACCTCTACTGGATTGCATTTGACTACAATCCCCAAATTCTAAACATGGCCTCTGGAAAAATGGTTTTCATTTGACTTGTAAATCAAATATTGCTCATTCCTGTATAGATGTCCTCCCCTAGAGAGAATGGACGACAAGAGAGAACTTCACTATTTTTTTTTCTTCCTTCTCATTTCCTTATTATAAAATAACTATCATCACTGGTAATGTGGTAGTAAAATTATTGATATTCAGAATTTGAGAGATGCGTCTCATTTTATCCTAACTAAAAACATAATTTCTTTTGACTGAAAGGTAACAGTAAGTGAAAGTTTCTAAGCTGACACTGGGTGTGTCTCTTCTACAGGCTCCATCAAGAACCATGTCTCTGTATTATCACATTATTTACTGTTCAATTCCTTCTTAGAATTGTGGCAGTAAAGTCTGTCCCAGAGATGGAAACTTGGATCTGTTAACATTGAAATTGGAAGAGAACAGGAGAGAAGAGAGGAAAATGTAATCATAATGTTCTCTCATGAGGATCATAAGTAATAAAATTTCTGTCTGACCTGTACTGAATTCAGTGACAAGTGGTGTCCTTCAGGGGACTGTACTGGGGCCAGGACTGTTTAATATCTTCATCAATAACATAGACAAATGGATCGAGTGTACCCTCAGCAAATTTGCAGGTAGCACTGAATTGAGTGGTGCAGTTGACACACCTGAAGGGTGGGATGCCATCTAGGACAACCTGGACAAACTTGAGAAGAGAGCCCATGGGACCCTCAAGAGGTTCAACAAGGTCAAGTGCAAGGTGCAGCACTTGGATTAAGGCAACCCCTGATATGAGTACATTCTGGGGAATAAGGGATTTAGAGCAGCCCTGTGAAGAAGGAATTAGGGATGCCTGTGAACAAAAAGTTGAATGTGAGTTGGCAGCGTGCACTTGCGGCCTGAGAAATCAACCATATCCTGGGCTGCAAACAAGAAGGTTGGTCAGCAGGTTGAGGGGAGATAATTTTCCTCCTCTACTTTCATGACACCCCACCCAAAGTCTGGTGACCAACTCTGAGGTCCTCAGCAGAAAACACGGATCTGTTAGCGTGGGTGCAGAGAGAGTCAGAAACATCCAGAGGGCTGAAGCACCTCTCCTGTGAAGAAGGGTTGAGTTGGGGTTGTGTAGTCTGGAGAAAGGAAGGTTCTGTGAAGGCCTCCCTGTGGCCTTTGAGTACTTAAAGGAAGCTTATAAGAAAGATGGGGATGAACTTTTTAATATGGTCTTTAGTGATAGGACAAAGGGTAATGGTTTTAAACCAGAAAAGGGTAGATTTAGACTACATAAAAGAAGACATATTTTACAATTAGGATGATGAAACATGGCAAGAGATGGAAATATTAAAGGTCAGTCTGGATGGAGCTCTGAGCAATGTGATCAGTTGAAGATGTCCCTGCTCATTGCAAAGGCTTGGACCAGATGACCTATAAACGTTCTTTCTAACACAAACCATTCTACAATTCCATGGAATTGTACTTCTGTTAGTATGCACATGGAGCCCCCATATCTTCCAACAATAAAAACCATCCTGTTTGACTTCAGTGTTTGTGTTCAAAAGGCACTATTGGAAAACCTCAAAGAGGAAATGGGTAATGTTCCTACATTTAGTTAGTGAACCTAGATGCAATCCATATGATACCATAAATAAAGAAGAATAGGCATCTGAAAAGTTGCTAAAATTAAAATAAATAGTTTTATGTTAAAAAAAAATCAATAGTTTGAACTTTTCTATGGAACTAAAATGTCAACATGACAGCATTAAATTGTCAGGATAAGAAAGAGAGAATTCCACTGAATTGTGAGTTTTAGGCAATCCTGAACAAATTATCTCATAGTCAGTAGCTTTATGTCTGCATTAGCTCTAGTCAGATAGATTTTGCCACAAACTAGGTGACATCAGTAGTCAGTAACACTGACCATTGTGATATGAATTCAGATTACTAAATCATGAAAAAGATAATAAAATAATCCCTCGTTACTTTGTGGTACATCCAAGCTTTTTTCCTGTGAAGATATAGTCTGACTTTCCCCCTCTTTCCCCCCATGTAGGGTGGGGGCATGTAGGAGTCCATAGGAATACTGTCTCAACCTTGTCATCAGAAATTTGGACAATACACCCCTAAAAGCTGAGGCTAAGGTCTTGACAAAGTTTGGCCTGCCAGTGATGCTCTCTGGGACTAAAATTGGACTGTGAAAACCAGCGTGATAATAACACCGAAAAGGGACTGTGTGGAACAAGATATGCCATGTTGCCCGTGTTATCCAGGAGAAGGGACAAAATATGCTGTGGCCTTCTTCCCTGGCCTTGCAGAGACTGTGTGGTACAGGATATGCTGTGGCCATCTCACCAGCTTCCAGAGACAGGACAAGATATGCATACAGCCGTGTCCTTGCAACATGAAAACACACTTCCTAGCAAAAGGCCACTCAAAACTGACCTAGCCTTGGACATTATTCGAACACTTCTTGGTCTTACGTGACAGAGAAAGAACAGAATGGGGGGCAAGGGGAACATGTGGTATAAAGATGGCCTCTTAGCAACTGCTTTTTGGAAGCTCCTCCCACTTGGAAGATGATGTCTATGAGGATGCTCTGAGAACTGATCATCTGGTGGTAGCTATTGAACCATTTTTCTCTCTCCCTTTCTCTTTACCTTTCCTATCTCACTTTCTTCTATCGNCTTTCTTATCTCACTTTCTTCTATCGCGATTCCTGCTTCATGGGATAATAAAACTTCACTATTTGACCAAAGCTAACCCCTGTTCAGGATTTCTTTGCACTTTGATGTCCAGTAAATGAACCATCATGCCTTCAGCTTAGCTGGCTGGACCGTGACAGGGTAGGACCCGTAGGGGCTTCTGGCTCAGGAGCCACCCAGAACTTGCTCGCTTATAACAATATTGTAAAGTTTATGAAAACATGGGAGAGCTTTATAACACTGTCTCAAAGGTATGTTAACCAAGCTGCCCTGTGAAGCCCTCCTCCTTTGCGAGCTGCTCCTAGCTCGTGCTAGATGTTGCAAGCAGGAGCATGCAGCAGCAAGCAGCAGCATGCAAAAGCATGCAGCAACTAGTGGAATGTTTTCTTCTGCTAGATACTGCTTGCTGATGCATATTCCTGCTTGCTGCTGCACGTTCCAGCTTGCTGCTGCTTGCTCCTGCATATTCCTGCTTGCTACTGCTGCACAGAGCGGATGGGATGGGGGGCTGGCCACAGTTATACATGTATGATTTCTATATGGCAGAGTTCACTTATTGAGGCATGTTTCCAGGCCCTAAGCCGGCAGTATTCGAGGGATTACTGTTACAGTTATAACCCCTCATTTGTGAGGAATGGGTCATCCCAGGGCTCTTGCAGAACGTCAAATTTGCAAAGACGCGCAGGTCATTAATATGCATGCAGGCCACGCCCATTACTCCCACTCCCTGCCACTTCAGAGCACTGCGGACACTTTTCTGCTCCTTCCCACAGGCTCGCTCAGCACAGGGGAGCAAAGGGAAGCGTTTCTGAGCTCACTCTGACTCGGGAGACCCTGCCCCCGAGAATCCCATGGCTTCTCTTCGGCAATGCTGTTTCTTCTGCAGCTGCTGTCAGGCTGCTGCCACCGTGCGTGCTTGCGGCCCAAACCACGCGCCACTGCTTCCCCCCAGCCCCCTTCCCCCCTAGCCTCAGTGCTCGTGCCCGTGGCATGCCAGCCCTGCATGGTGTCCCAGCCCCGTACGGCATGCCAGCCTGCAGCCGTGGTGATGGAGTGAGCATTAACACTTGCTGCCCTGTCCCAGCCACAGCACTGGCCCCGCCACTGCTATGGGCAGTCCAGCCCCACTTTCCTGGGGCACTTCCTTTCCCCGCCTGTAGCCATGGAAACAATACCATGCACCTGGGGGGAGGAGTGGGTTGTCAGTCCCCAACTGTGTTTAGAGTAACAGGGGACAGTATGACTCCTGGTTGTCCCCGTGGGGCCAGGCTGGCACTGCCCCACAGGGAGCTCTGGCACTGCCCCTTGGCGGAGCAGAGGCACTGCGTATGCATCAGCCAGGGAACCTTGCAAGTGGCTAAAGCAAATTTGGGAGAAATTTTGCTTGCAAATCCACAGGGTCGTAATGGAGGAGTCGCAATGCAGTGGGGATATACTGTATTGGGAAAAAATTTCAGTAGTCATGAAACAATGATAAATTGAAATAATAAAAGAATTCAGAAAAATATTCTGTAGAACACTAATTCCTTCAGAGTAGAATTTCAATATCCTATCAGTATCTATTCTTTTAAATGTCTGATTATTTTGAAGCAAGATTAATTAAACCTCTGAGCCCAAGGTGATCTCAGAGAAAAGGGGTGATTCATCCACCTTCACTATACAAACTGAATGTAAACTACAGAATTTTATACTATGCACGTTATAATGAATCAAAACAAACAATGTACAATTTATGGTTCTCTTGGATGGGCAACCAAACCCTTGTCTAGATGATATTTAAAGCTCTGAATACAGAAATTATTGGAAACTCCTAAATGAAACCCATTTCTATTGGAAAAAGCTGGCTTGAAGAAATGGAATAATTGCATATATGGCTGTTGAACCAAGAATATCAGAGGTGTATGAATTTTAGGGTATATTCAATGTAAAACATTATTACATGCCACCACTGCATCAAGGCAACAGAAAAGGGGCACAGTTACTAGAAAGTGCCCTGAAATCTACTGTCCTATGATTCTTCTCAAGTTTAGTGGTTAGCTTTTCTAAGGGTACAAATCACAGTATCACAGTATAGAAAAGGTTGGAAAGGACCTTGAAGATCATCTAGTCCAACCTATAATCCAACTAACCTATCCTCTACATCTAGATCATATCACTCAGTACCTCATCTAGCCTCCCCTTGAACACATCCAGGGTTGGTGACTCAAATATGGAGACCTATTCATTGTGTTTCCTTCAGATTTACACCCTTAGCCAGAGGGTATCTTATCAATACAACACAAGGTAATTGTTTTGCACTAAATTTTAGAAACAGGTTTTAGTTTTAGTTTCAGTAATGTTCTCAAGAATCAGGAACATAGCTGCAAAGTGCAAATAACCAGCTTATTTCAAACTTCTTTATTCTTTATTTTTCTCTCATGTTTACACTGAAGGCTTTTATCAACATAATGATGTCATATACATCATGTTGTGGAACGATTTTGTTCTCCTTTTAATGTTTTACTTGTAGGCTTGAACAAGTTTATAGATACCAGCTCCCAGTGTTATGAGAGAGTTTTAATTTAGGAGCAGGTGACCATTATTTGCTATAATCCTTTTTTTCAGATTTATGGAGTCATAAACATGATGGTGCTCTAGGGTTGCTTTCAAAAGGAAGCAACAGGAGCAAGGGAAATGCTGAAAAGCAAAATGTTGCTGGATACTGTAGAAATGTTTTGAGTTTTGAAGGGAGGATCCAGACACCTATGAAAGTGACTGATACTTCTGGGATAGATATAGAATATTAAGGGTAATATTAGTGCAAATTTTGTCAGGATTTCTTGTGACTTTACTGTTTTTATGACATACACTTTTGTTATTACATGCCTCCCTTTGCTGATGGCAAAGTTTTGTGCCAGCAGTTTTTTCTTGGGCCATGGTTTTCTGATACATCAGAAAGGCCTGTTAGTCTTCAGGTTCAGCACAGATGTCTCATGATTTTGTCTTGTAATAGTATGGACAGGATTACGAATTATATATTGATTTTTTTAAAATTTAGGGAGTTAGGGTTTTCTGGGTAGATTTTGTACTCCTATTTTCTAAGATTCTTTCTGGAATCAATTACAGAATCACAGAATCACA
>WEKX01024262.1:0-25639 GCA_013390025.1 Pitta sordida
TGGAAGATCAGAACATGTACTTAAAACTCTGGGTGCTTTGTCAGGCTGATCTTGTTTTGCTCTTGAGAAGGAAAATGATTCATTGTTGAGGCACAAGTTCTATCTCTCATGACCTTTCAATTTGCTGAACAGAAATACATACCTGCCTGAGGATCAGACACTTGACAGTCATCTCCTTCAGTTTTAGACAGGACGCACGCAGCAGCAGTGTACCAGTCAAAAGCATATGAGCATTCACTCTCAGACATCAAGATTGGGGCACTTTCTAGATCACCTGGTATCACAAGAGCAACACGTTACATGTAAAGGCAGCCAGTCTGCCAATAGGAACTAGAACTATAAGCCTAGGAACACTAGCTTCTCACTAAGATTAACCGTTAAAGCACCTCTTCTCTGAAAATACAACCGAAATTTTTGTCACAAGATCTTTGCGTCCTTCTCCTCAAAATAAAAGTTTAGTCCAGAAGTGAAGACGTAGTACTCCATCTGTTCCTGAGTATAATCACAATATTTGAAAACACGTCTGCTTCGATACACAAACCTGGTATTTCACTACAGACTAACACGTTTATTAGGAAGTAGTGCATTACCTGATCCTAACAGCCAGCACACTTGGAGGTTTCAACTTTCTCAGGCTGAGGTAAAAGAACGCAGGTTTTCTATTTCCTCAAGAGGTGGTTAAACTATCAGACTACTATATCGAGATGAACAATATTAGCTTCTGCAAATGTTTCTGTTTTTCATAAGCTTCAGAGAGTCACAGAATATTCTGGGCTGGAAGGGGACCCACAAGATCATCGACTCCCAACTCCTAAGTGAATGGCCATACAGGGATTGAACCCATAACCCTGGTGCCATGAACACCATCTTTTATCCATCTGAGCTAATCTCAGGGTCCTGACGTTTTTCTTTTTTTTAATATAACAATGTAACTCCTCATGCCATCATCCCATTATCTAAAACATGTCACAGAGTTACTCATCCAGCCTTTCCTTAAACACCTCCAGGGATGGCGACTCCACCACTTCCCTGGGCAGAGCATTCCACTAAGGGATCACTCTGTGAAAAAGCTCTTCCTAACATCCAGTCTAAACCTCCCCTGGCACTGCTTATTGGAAGGAAAAGTTAAAGTATTTGATCTCTTTCAGAACCAGTCTTTCCCATCTAGACAAATCTAGGGAAAGAAAGTGCGTTCTGTAGCTTCCAGACATTTGTGGAATTTTAAACACTTAAACATACTTTATTCATGTTTGGGAGAATCTTAGTTCAACAGACTTACTGAAGGACTTTTAAAGACTACTTGTACAAAATGTAAATGGAACTAAATACCTACAATTGCACTGTTATCGTCCTAGTAAACAATCCACAATGCTTCAAGCTTTGGCGTAGAAAGACATAAAAGACAACAGCACATGCTAATATTTAACACTCATGTCTGGGTTTATTAGGTGACCTACACTGGCTCAGAGAATAGGGTGTGAATGTTCTCACCTGGTCTGCATATTAGAGTGATGACAGTTTTGATTTTTTTGTTAGGACCACAAATGTCTCCATTTGAATAGGTAAGTTGAATATTTTCTCCAACCTTTTTAGGAGAAGATACAAATGTTCCAAGATTCTTACTCTTGTTTTGCTTATCTGTAAAGACAATAAATACATCACTTTTGCTTCTCTGAAAAGAAGTGAAGTTTACACTATTAAGGCAGTAGGCCTTTCCATTTACCTAGTTAAAAAGAAAGCCCATTATCAGGAGTTTGTTTTTGCCTTGCCAAAAGCATGCTACAAAGCCTGGAGTTCTTTAATTAGAAAGGTCTACTTGCACTATTTCTTCTGTAGTCTTTGAGAGCACAAAAGCAACATGATCCTCAAATAACTGAAGGCACTCAAGGCAGTCAACTCCATTTGCAGAGGAAGTGCCAAGCCTTCAGAGCCTTAAAGAAGAATGAGGAAAAAAACCCTCCAGGAACACCACCAAACAAAACCCCCGACTCACCTACAGAGCAAATAGCAGCACCATCAGGACAGCTGGAAGCTCCTCCTCTCTTCCACACTTTATGGCAGATATTGATGTAGTAATGTTTCCTTCCCACCTCTGAAAAGCTGCTGTCCACAGCTTCCCAGTTCTCAGCTGACTCTGAAATAGAGGGTTGTTAAGTCATCTGGCTTAATTTATCTCACCTCTCCATGCCAAATGGCTTTTAGTACAGAGGACCCACATCTGTATGATGACCTCTCCTTCAGAGCATCCCCGGCACGCAGAAGCCCTGATCCCAGCTGAGGTTACACCTGTATCTGCCACATAAAGCCATAACTGCCAAATCCTGCATTTTTTGGATGGGTCCAAAGGTGTCCCCTTCGCACAAGTCACTGGGCAGGAACTGCTGAGCCAGGGTGGACCCTGACAGGCACAGGTTTCCAGAGAGGTGGTGGATGCGTGGTGGATGCCCCAGCCCTGGAAAGTTCAAGGCCAAGTTGGACGGGGCTTTGAACAACATAAATCTAGTGGGGAGTATCCCTGTCCATGACAGAGGGGTTGGACTAAATGTTTTCTCAAAAGTCCCTTTCAATCCAAATTGCGGTTCGGTGGTTAAAAACCACTTAAGATAGAAGAAACCAAGACAGTGATGGATATGGCTACTTTCCTAAGGCACTCACCCTTTTGGGATGAGGGAAGCAAACATAAGCATCCCAGAAATTCAGTAAGAACATCAAAAGATGACTAATGTTCATCTAAAGAATTGCACATCAACCCAGCATAGAAGTAACTGAAAGGTAATTTTTGTTGCCATACCTGAACTGCGGATAAGAGGTGACAAGTCATAGTGTTTTCTCTTATCAGTAACTCTGCAAAGGAGATCTTCTTTCTCTTTAATACATGCATATTTTGTGTCCCAAGTAAAAAAATACGTGCAGTCTACTTCACCAGTAAACACTGGCATTCCTGTACCATTGTTACCTTAACATTGAAAATAGATAAATAGATGTTAGGTTTCTAGTGGGGGAAAGACAGAAGAGCAAGGAGACTTAAGGACTAGCAATGAGTGAGGAAGATTAAACAAGTCCTTTTGCTGCACAGGACTTGCATTTGTGGCATATTACTGTTGCCTAAGAAAAAAAGACTTTTATACCTTCATCTTCTCAAATGATCAGTGTAAATTTAGACTAGTGGTGTTACAAAACATCACAAAACAATCCTGCCAGCCACAGATATTAGTGCTTACTGTAACAATATTTATTTCTTGTGTTAGCTGTGGCACAAAACAAGCATTCCTTTGAGCATAAGGTCTATTAGCAAGTACAGAAGTCAAACCCTGAGCAGAGCTATAACAGCTTGTTAAACCCACCTGCTGTTTCATTGCACTCGAAGTTTATGACAGTCATTCTCTGAAAGCCAGAACTACATGCATCCCCATTCGGATAAATTAAAGTGAGATCCCCATCAGAGTATCTGAGTGAAAAGTCAGTTTTAGATAGAAACATGGGATCAGACACAATCACACAGTGTTCTTCACCTAACAGAAACCACATTCTTGTTTATTCATTAATTGTCTCACTCCAAGGGAAAACAAATGCTTGTTCAACACTAATATAGACATTTCTACTGCAAACAAAGGCTTGCATCCACTAATTTTTCTAGTAACTTTTTGTTAATTTCTACGGAGTTTAAACAATGCTCTAAAGTTACTCTAGGTGTGGTGAAATACATATCCCGTTAGCTCATTGTGTGGCTATTTTTGCGGGTGGAGGAAGTCATAGTTCCTGGAAGATTACTGAAAC
The DNA here is from genome assembly GCA_013390025.1 of Pitta sordida. NCBI lineage: Eukaryota > Metazoa > Chordata > Aves > Passeriformes > Pittidae > Pitta > Pitta sordida. Next base: position 3,778 of record WEKX01024262.1, read on the forward strand.
AAATCTCACATGCTTACAGACAAAAATGGAAGATCATATCTAGGTGAATTAATCTCTGCTTTACAAACTCATGGAAACTCGTGTCCCTGTATGCCACTTGGGAATCAGCTGCTTCTGTTGCCACTTGACACGAAAAGCTCAAGGAGGGCAAGAGGCAATACAGCACAATCTGCACCTTTGGCAAAAAAGTCGGTGAAAGTCTTCCTGTCTAGTCACTGGCTTCTGTCAACGTCTGTCTAGACAATGTTTCCTCTGTTTCCTAATGCTATCCTGGTATACTGTTAAGTTTTTCTATTAAAAAGGAGCAAAAACACTTGCATTTTGCATCAAATATTGTTTACATGACAAATAAGGGCTTTAAAGTAGGAAACAAAGATCAATCAAATCTAACTAGTTAGCAAGACTAAAGACATTTACATACCGTAGGGTTTGGTTCTGAAATCTTCCTGCCACTTTTTTCTGTTTATTTGAAGATTTTACTTGGCAAGATGAAACGTATTCTGTGCCGTCCTTGCAGTCACGTGCAGTGGTTTTCCCACATACATTCAAGTAATAGTAATACCCCTCCTTGTCATCTTTGGCAAAATATGGTGCGACATAATCTGAAGAAATAACAAACAGAAAATCTTCTAACACACATCAGAACAGATATGAAACTCCTAATGTCTACAGAGGACATTTTTCCTGTCTCTAAACATAGAACTGCAAAACTGGCTAGTAACAACCACAAAAGAAAAACATTGAGCTTACCTGAAAATTGAGTAAGTGGACTTAAATCAATGGAGATATCATGTTGCTCATTAGTCAGAAGACAGGTCTTACTCTCCAGATAATCCCTGTGACAGGCATACTCAGTAACCCACTCAATTTCATACCGGCAATTTGTCTTTGCAGTGAGTTTGGGACCCACACTCTGATACAGAAATAAACAGAATTCAAGTTATAAGTAGACTTACTTGAATTACAATCTTTAAAGCAACAGGAAGAGTGCTCATTGGCAAGCACTCTGTGCCAGGGATTAATAATACACTAAGCCCATCCTATGCTCAGAAGAAAGCTCTGAACCTGTGGAGGGACAACACACTCCTGGGGAAATTTTGTTCAAGTTAAGTACTCCTCACTTGTAGATTGTGAAGAGTGCGAGATCATAAATACAGTCGGCCCTCTTGCACTTCGCGCCTCCCATATTGCGGCTTCAGATCTTAGCGGCATGATTTTTTAGCGATGAAGGAGGCCTCTTTCCGCAACTGCGTATGCGTGACCTGCCACAGCAGCAATGGTGGTGGCATCGCCCGCGCCAGCAGGGCCACTCCCCCGGAGCCGCCACCATGTTGTTATGAAACAGTGTCCCTGGCCGAGCCGAAAAGGGGTTTTTCCCAGCATGGGGTGGCTGCAGACACCAGGAAGGGCCAACACAAACACTGATACACAGCAACACAGTGCCGGAACAGCGCCACAGATCGTCTGAGGTTGCGGGGCAAATTTGCATATTAATGAGCTGCCATTCAACACGGAAGTAGGGCTTCATGGCAGTCGATTAAGACTGTGCGTCCGTGATATAGGAGACCCAACTGTATACTCCTGAAATTTTAGAAAACTTATGTTCTCCTCATCCGTGAATAAAAATGAAAGATTACAAACAAAAGTCAAAGACCAAACAGTTAGCACAAACTAAAACAGCAGTTACCTCTTCTCCCCTTTTTGATGGGCAAACAAAAGTGATTGTCACTGCTGGGTTATGGCCTAGGCAGAACTCTGGATTTTCTTCATCACTATGTATTTTTTCATAACTCAATACCAGCCTAGAAATAGAACACAACAAACCAAAAAGGCATTGAAGACACTGTGTACTGTCAGAAGTAGGATATTCTTGAATAAACACCCACTCCTTGCTATATACTTCAGACAGAATATACCAAAGTAGCCCTGCTCCTGAAACCAATTTTTATTAAGGTCTTCCTTCCTTTAATCTCACAGTTAGTGAAAATAAAGACTAAAACAGTCCCAGCAAAATTACTGTACTTAGTAAAGTGTCCTCTTCCACCCCAGTTAAGACTATGCTGGATGCCCTGTAACTCATATTGCAGCAAGATTTATCTGAGCCACAAGAACACTGTCAGCTTTACTCTCAACTTCTGGAGAGCAGATGGAGTAAACATTCTTACAACTTTTGAAAGTAATAACCACTCAGGTTTTATTACATTCCTTTGCTTTACCACCTCTCTATGTATAAACACCTTCCATTTTGCCCCCAGAATTAAGGGCAAGATGGATCTATCAGCAAATTGAGAGGAGCAAGATAATTGAGTCACATAAGGTGAAGACAGGAGTAGGAAAATAAAACGTGGTAAGTATCTGGTGGGGAAGAACAAAGAGAAGATGACTTGTCTGGGAGAGCAAGAGATCAACACAGCTTCCCAACTGTTATATGTAGTTTAATAGGCAGAAGGGAACAGCTCACAGAGGGGTGACAGTCTGGCTTCAGGTTAGCTCACACCTCTAAGTGGCCTCTCCCATGCCTGAGGACACAGATACACAGTTGCTTTACTTCCTTCCCAGGCCACCCTCATCTGACTGAGGACATATAGTGAATATTCTTCAACAAATTAAGAGCTTTTCAATTCTAGAAGAGGTTAAGATAAAGCCTACTTCCCAAGCACTTTTATAGAGTACTAGTTGCACTCCAATATGAGAACAAGCTCGTGCTTCCTCAGATTAAGTTTCTACCGTGATATAGGACACCTCAGACATTTGTTTCATGCTGGGTGAAAAGCCCTCCAACCAAGGACTAACAATTTCATCTGTAAACTACAATAAAACTATCAACCTTAACACAGGTAGGTCAAAACCTTTGGTCTCCCTATTATTGATTTATTCTGCTTGTTTTCTTCAGCTTGCATCTGAGATAAAACAGTACTAGAGAAGTCAAGAGGGTACTGTTAACCGTACATACAAGGTAAGCAGGCTCAGGTAACTTGAGGCTCAGAAAGATCAGCATGTTAATAAGTCCCCTGAGCCACACTGGATTGTTTGGGTGGGGTTTTGGCTGGTTGGGTTTTTATTTCAGATTTATCTCGAGCACAAAAGGCAGCAAAAAGAACAGAAGCAGCACCAAGGAAACAGTTTAATGTAGTCCCAGATCTACCACCACCAGGACAGTAAGCCTTGCACTGCTTGTCTATTTCTTCTGTTAAGAACTCGTGAATGCAAAAAACACAGAAGGGGAACACCTGGCCCTAATCTCAATTTTTAAACTACTTCTGGGCAGCAAGAGGGAGATAAATGCAGTTTGCAAACAGATCCTGTGGACCCTCAGACAGTAAGCAGGCAGGGTCAAACCACATGCTACTGCTTGTCAGCAGACAGCACCAATCACCACCTCTAAGAGTTTTGAAGTTCCGTAAAAAAGGAGTCTCACAAGGGAGGAGAAAATTTGATCTGTTACAGAAGTACAACAGAATGCGTGAAAACGACTGCCCTAACAGTATTTGAAGAATTTTTTCTGCTGGTCTTCACCATTGAAGTGATATTTAGAAGACTCATCTGTTACCAAGAGTATTGTATCCAGCCCAGATGACCGAGAAGTGCCCACAGAAGTACTACGTACCACCACAAGAATTACGTACTTGTCTTTGCCACGAAGTTTCAGCTGTTCCTGTGGACGGCCAACATCATATGCCTGACCTTTGTGTAACAAGCAAGCAGCACTGCCAGGAGGGCAGTTCCTGGTTTCTCCACTTGAGCTTCCTGGTTATAGCACATAGAAAACAGTTTGTAAGACTCGGTTTCTAAGCCCTGCTTCACCACCTGAAATATCTTGCCATTTTATGTGTGGGCTCACTTATCATTCATTGTTTTACCCTCTTCTAAAAATACTTTTAAAAAACGGGCTACATGAAAACGTGAGACTGACGAAACAAAACCTGGAGTGCTTGTGTTCACGCTGCCTTGGTTTTGGACAGCAAATTCATCCTTACTGCCCAAGTGGTCACAGCTAGCTGCTTGTACAAATGCCCGATGCATAGTGATTTGAAAACTTCTAGAACTATAGGAAGCATTTATTTTTTTTCCCCCACAACACTAAGATGATTCAAGTAATAGTTAACCCCTCCTCAAAGGAAAGAGTTTCCCTTCTTTGTTTCTGATAAACCATCTGATTTCAAAGCTGTCAGAAAAATGTTTCAGATTGGTGGAATGTTGAAGAGACTACACCTGTCACTAGAAGTAAGAAATCCTTAACAGGGGCAAAAAAATCATATTTAAATGCAGAGTAAAAAACACAGTGGGAGTTTATGGCCAAACTAGCCTTTTCAACCAGTTTCAGATACATGATTTTGCTAGTTTAATTACTTACATACATAGCTCTCAACTGACATCAAAGTGCTAGGTATGCACCAGTACTAATGCAAGAATCTAAACAGTATTTTAGATGCACCTGAAGACATTAATCAGGAACCGAGCAACAATCTGGAGTTAAAAGTAATAAATTTAGAGCACATGAAGCCCAATGAGCCATAGTGGTCCCACTCAACAGCAGTCAGGGGCAGACAGAAGACAAGCTGCACTCTTCCATTCAGTCCAGTTTAAGTCACTTTTTCTAACAGTCCTGCCTATCTAGAATGGGTATATCTCTGACTACCTTAATACTTAAGAGAGTAAGACTTGGCTGCACAGAAAGCAATCTTCAAAACATCAAAAGAAACTTGAAATAATAGTGCAAGTCTTAAAATACTGATCTTGGGACAACCTTAATGGAGACACTGGCAAAGAACAACACTACAAGGCATTTATACACTGACAAGTGACACAAACAACCATTCACACCTATGTCCCTGCAGATGTTTATGAACAAGGAATCATCATCAGAATCATCCACCAAGTAGTGTCCTGAAACTTGGATGAGAGGATTCAAGTCATGTTTCTTCCAGTCTTCATCAAACACATAGCAAGGGACCTAGGACAACAACAAAAAATTACATGCAGACTATGGTACACAACCAGGGCATATATGAATCCCAGTTAACACATGGAAAAGGTTTTTACTTGTGGAACCTCTAAGTTAGATGTGCTGACTTAAAAGGAGGCATCCAAAGTCAGACTGTTTCACTCTAGCTTCTAGAAGACTTGTAAACAACCATCCAGCAGCGCACAGAACAGACTGAAGAGTTATTTACACTTCCCAGCTCTGCCAACCTCAAGGTATATGTTTTATATGCCTATGAAAAACAGGTTTATGGAAGTTGCTGGGATTAATTGGGTTGGGGGCAGGTGGTTAGAGTAAAATCAACAGATATGTTAAGAGTCAACTTCTGTATGGATAGTACATGGAGATTACCTCTTTCACAGGTTTAAACAAGTCTTTCTTGCAGGCCACAAAGGTCCTCCATTCAAAATAGTGCACACATTCTGTTGCTGTTACAAACTCAGGGATACCCTATTTAAAGAGGGAAAAACAAATCTTTGAAAAAAAGACTTCAGTTTATGCCACATCTGTAGACAGTAAGAAGTTCATTCAAGAGAGTAAGAAAAACTAAAGCACATCACAGGCATACAGTTTCTTAATAGCATTTTCTAACAGCCAGATTGTTATTTAACTGCTTTGTTGGGAAACAACAAGTGGATGATGCCATATCCTTAGTCAGCATATGCAACAATACCCAACTAACATGTGCCAGTCTGAATATGCAGTAACTGTACTATATCTTTTAGAAGTGCTCACTATGCCAATTTATACTGATAGAAGCACGAGTCATATCTGCTTACTAGAAAGCACCAATAGAATTGCATATAAATAGGTGAACACAGCAAGAAAATTCTTGTTTACTATGTTCCCTCTCTTTTAGGCTCCAAAAAACAGATTAGCAGCCTCTTCTGCTACACAGAAAGAATACCTCTAATCTTAGCTACTGAGCCTGATGTTCAATAGGCTCATGATAAGCACATTTTTATGTATTTCAAGATGACAGTTGTGTCACGGTTCAGGACTATACTGAACTGAACAGCTCTAATTAGAGAAAAGCCAATGACCAAATTTTTCACTTTGCTTTCCAACACCTCTGCTAGAAGCACTTTAGCGTATTCAAACTTATTCCCTCTCCATTTAACCCTGCCATAAAAGGCAAAGAAACAAGTTGTTCCAGACACTATTTCAAAATCCTTTTACTAGGTCATTTGAAAAACAGGTATTAGAACTGAGCTCACTAGAAGTCTGAAGATCACTATGATCTGGTGTTACAGTTGAAGTTGAGCAATAATTTTTAATTTAATTTAGAGAGTCATCTGCTGAAACAGAACAGTAAGCATTTAAATCTCTGCTGCACTGGCACTTTATTTGAATTGGCAAGATTTCAAAGAGGGGGTGTGCAACAGCACCATTAGTGCCAAGAGTGGCACTAATAAACACTTCCCCCTAGTACACAAATACAAACTGATCACAGTCTGTACAGAACACCGAGCTGTGGTATCTGTTAAGCATGTGGAAGGTGTAACTCCAAAAATATATTGAAGTGAACTGCACGCATACATACCCCTAGAAACTTTCCAGGGATCTCAAATCACTGCAACAAATTCTCACAACTACGTCCTCAGAAACTCAACTGGATGTTCAGCAATGTAAAGACAAAATCTAACACTCACTATTGTCAACTATGTTGACACATAAGAGGTCAGTCATTTTCCTCAACGCTGTTCTATTAAACAGTCATGCTAGATCCACAACTCAGGCACAGCCAATATTTAAACAAGAGCTCGCATTGTTATGGCACCCTGTAAACTGTTGACTCATTCCTCCATATCACACTAATAAAATACTACAGTGCGATCCCTTAAAAACATTAAAGACACAGAAGACCCCAGGATTAAAGCTAAGCTGTAGTTCTACAACTATTTTCTACTGTGACTCAATTTTTTTCAAAGTCACAGTAAATCATGACCTGAACTTGACACTAGAACTGCCTTTCATTTAAAGCCATGAAGCCCAGTAATTGGTATATCCAAAAGTACAGCAAGAATCCTTAAAAAGCATGTTAGAATTACTTGTCATTTCCACTGAAGGTAAGAGCATGTGATTTAGACTTACCAGTGTTTTTCCACACAGGAAGTTAATATTGCTTTGAACTTGGTGCCGACTGCCTTGCTGCGTGCAGTCACGCGTAGTATTGAACTCCAGAAGACTTCCAGAAACTTTTAGCAAATGTAAGTCACCTAGGATATAAGAAATTTTTTTAAAAGGTTGTTATCATAGTATAATACCTTCATAGAATCTCGACAAACGGGGTCTGATTTTAAGCACAAAGCATACCAGTCCACTTGAAAACAGCATAACTGAGGACCTTGTGGTGCTTCAGATTTGAAATATTAGATACCAAGTTAGAACAGTGTTTGACATCTCAAATCACACTTCTACTTTCTTAAAGGCTTTTAGCAAACAGTTTCAATCTTAAGTAGTACAGCAGGTGCCACTACAAACTAATCGCTGTCCTTAGGAACCAGGGCTAAAGAACTGCAACAGAAAGCTGATTTCAAGTAGTTTCAAGCACAGTTCACTCCCTCCTCCTACCAACTTTTATCAGCTTCTCAGCCTTTATGCCATTTATACAAATACACAGTCGGCCCTCTTGCACTTCGCGCCCCCCATATTGCGGCTTCAGATCTTAGCGGCATGATTTTTTAGCAATGTAGGAGACCCGTTTTCGCAACTGCGCGTGCACGGGCGGCGGCAGTGTGGCCACCATTCAACACGAAAGTAGAGCTTCGTGGAACTCGATTAAGACCGCGGGCCTGCGATATAGGAGACCCAACTGCACAAGATAAAAGAGAGTCTATCAGAATGGTATGGCTTGGAAGAGACCCCTTTGTGATGAGCAGGGACATCTTCAATTATAGCAGTTGTTTCAAGCTTTGTCCAGCCTGCCCTTGAACATCTTCAGGGATGGGGTACATACACCCTTTCTAGGCAACCTGTTCCAGTGCCTCGCCACCCTTCCTAAAAAATTTCTTCTGCACACCCAGTCTGAATATACCCTCCTTTGGTTTAAACCGATTACCTCCTGTCCGATCACTACAGACCCTGCTAAATCTACCCTCCTTTTCTTTATTAGCCCCCTATAAATACTGGAAGACTGCAATGAGGCCCCCCTGGACTCTCTTCCAAGCTAAACAACCTCAACTCTCTCACTCTGTCTTCATAGGAGAGATGCTCCAGCCCTGTGAGCATCTCTGAGAGCCTCCTCTGGACCCACTGCAACAGGTCCATATCTTTCCTACACTGAGGACACCAGAGCAGAATGCAGTACTCCAGGTGAGGTCTCACCAGAGCCAAGAAGAGGGATGGAATCACCTCCCTCCCCTGCTGGCTACACTGCTTTTGATACAGCTGGCTTTCTGAGCCGTGAGTGCACATTGTCCACTTAATTAAAAGCCCACCAGTGCCTTGGAACTGGCACTGTCTGCAGGCAAGCCCAGCACAGATCTATTGCCTCACTGCAAATCCCCTCCATCTCCCATCTCCTTCAGCACAGTTCATGCGCTGCATGAAGACTGGAGTCAGTGCTGCATCACTGTACATTCCTCTCCTCCCCAGTACTTGACTTGAAGGAGAAAGGTGGAGCACATTTCAAGACATGATAAGCACCAGCTCAAGCCACTAAAGTGTTCCTGCTCAAACCTAATTTGTTAATGTTAAACACAAAGCCCATTTGGATCTAACATGCTAGCTCAAGCCTGTCCACTTTTTTTTTTTTAATACGTAGATTTTAATTCCGCAAAGAGTTTGGCTTAAACTACAGAGAAAGCTATAAAACTATAAAATGTGAGTATGTACGAGCTTCCTCCTTTCCATTTTGATTATATCTACACTAGGGAGAAAGCTAGTCAATATGTTATGATTGCAGATAGCAGCTTTGCACCTAAGCCAAATGTTGTTTCATGATAAAAAACACACTTGTTGAAACTTAGCCCAACCAGTTACCTCCTCACACAAGGCAAGCAAAACTACACTGCACCCAAGTACAGTGAATCCTCGCTGCATCGCGACCTCTCCATTACGACCCCGTGCATTTGCGATGTTAATTTATCACAGTTTTGATTCCACCATTTGCGAAATTTTGCGGCTCACACATGCTCAGTGACTCTGCTCCACCAAGGGGCAGTGCCGGAGCTCCCCGTGGGGCGGCATTGGCCCAGTCCCATGGGGGAGGCCAGGAGTCACGCTGTCCCGTTACTCTGAGCGCAGCTGGGGAACTGACCCCCCAACGGGCGTGTGTTACTGTTTCCATGGCTACAGGGGGGGAAGGGCAGTGCCCCAGGAAAGTGGGGCTGGGCTGGCCGCAGCAGCCAGCGGGACATGCTCANCAGTCTTAATACTAAAAGGAGAAGTCAGAAAACTTGGCAGAAAGATGATACATGTGGTTTCTGCCTTTCACATTTGCTGTGTTACCAAAAGGCTATCTTCAGGTTCCAGCACTGACACAAGCCAAGGTACCCTGCAGCTCCTTCAAAACTAAAAGCCAAATACTGCTTTGAGAGTTGTCATTCCTTGCATAGCTGTTACTTAAAAGCAAAACTATTGTTTGCACCGGCTTTTTTTTCTGAAAGAATGGAACTGATTAAGCCCGTATTTGAAGAAAGCTTACAACTTAAAGTTCATCAGCTGACAAATTGTCCTCCTTCCCCCAAATTAAAGACACTTGGCTGCACTCAGATTTGGCATATAGATAATCTCATAACATCTGGATTGCTTGAAGACAAATATGTGAGTTTAGGTGTTTCAGATAACTGGAATCTATACTGGCCTAGATCTGGATCAAAGGGATTCCTCTTCTCATTAAGAGGGACATGTACTTTCATTTTTTTAACAACTAAGTAGTTTGATAACCCACTGGCATGTTCGAAACTCAGTGTGATGATGATGAAGCTTATACACAACTAGAGGCAGTATGAAGCAGCATGACAGGCATCATTAAGTCTCAGACTAACCATGAGTAAGAATAAAACCTAGATAATTTGACTAATGAAATAAAGCAAATTCAATGACAACATTAACTGCACTGCCTTGATGTCTTAAAAACATAGCCTATTTTAATAGGATTTGCAGCTTAACCTTTGAAAGTCTGTTCAAACAGCCTCTGCAAGACCACAGGTATGTCTGTTGCTAAATCCTCTTCCACTCAATATCAGTCAGGCAATAAGCAACTCAAGCATTGCATACAGAGGAACATTTGATACTGTCCATAGTCATAATCCAGCACTGTCTTCCCTTCCTCTTTCCACAAGAAGTGTGGAACAAAACCTACACAAGCCTCTAGTTCCCACACTTCCCTGGGAAGAAAAGATGTCCTCAGCCTCACTCCACCTGCCACATTCTATTCTCATTTAAAGCAGCATGTTAAAACAGATGCTCAGATGCTTTCTTTTCTAATCCACAGGAAACTGAAGGCCTCAACTGCATACAAGCAGAGACCCACATCAGCAGGAAACAAAATTCTTGCTGTACATTTAAGGAACGAAACATTAACAGCATAACAGTCATCCCAGAAAACTCCAGGGCTTGGATATATGTACCTTTATTCAGGCACTCGGTGATTCTGTAAGTCTGGGTTCCAACACTAACTGTTTGAAAAGCACTGCTCGACCACAGACTGAAACCAAAGTACCCCTACTGTTAATGGAGAGGCATGGAGAGAATGGAAGATGGCTAGCTGCTCTGCCTCAGCATACCGGTGAGAGGTATCTTCCTTCACACCATCTTCCAGCAGTTCACACTCAAACATTCCTACTGAAAACCCACAGCTTCTTCCAAGAACTGTCTGCCAACTGCAGGCAAGACTGGCAAGCACGCTAAATCAAACTTCAGATCTGCAGATACTGAGAGGCAGTCTGAAGAGATACTACTCTTCAGAAAGCTGTTGCTTTATTCTATTAGAAGTAATTGTCAACTATCAGAAAGCCTCTTGATCAGCATTCATATACTATTGTTTCATTAGATAAAACACAAAAGCAAATTTGAAAGTGACAAACAAAAAAATAAGCAAATACAGTAACCCCCCCACATTCACGATCCACAAATCCACCATTTCAATTAATTGTGGATTATTTTTCAGCAAGTTGTGGGTCCACGTGCATGCGCAGATGCTGTGAGTTTGTACCGCGATCTCACTGAGCGCATGAATATGTAATGAGCTCATGAATATGTAAATTGCCCCCACCCACCGGAGTTGCCATGTGCTCTCCATTTTCACCCTTTAAGGGCAAGGGGAACTGCCACCATCACCGTGGAGCCAGGACCATGCCCCCCCTGCTGGGCGGGCAGTGTGGAGGCAGAGGGGCATTGCACGTGCTGCATCAGGTGACGGGAGTGGGGCGGGGCAGGGACAGCACATCTGATGACTGGAGGGTAGCTGGGAACAGCAGCCGGCACATCGAACGACTGAAGGTTGGCCACAGATGGTAGGCGCCACATCTGAGGACCTGTGGGTAGCAGGGGAAGGGAGGGGAGGTTTAACCCCAAAGCGCTCCTGGGCAGGCAGGAGCGGAGCCACTGGCTCCACACTGTGGCTCAGCTCTGGGTGCAGCGTCACCCCCACCACAAGCAAATAATGAAAATTTACTAAAGAGAAATGAAAAGAGGGGGAAAGCCTCATCTCAGAGCTTTTGCATTCTTTGAAAAAAAACCCCAAAAATACATCATTGACATAGGCCGGTGTGTACCAGTGCCAGGGCCGCAGGCTGCTTACATCAAAGTCCGATCCCTAGTGCTGGCGGCAGAAGCGCCCCCACTGCCCAAAATAAAAGCTCCTTCTAGGTACTAGCAGTATGTACAGTTTGGCTTCAGATAGATGTTTGTTGTTGTGCCAGAAACACTTGAAACAGTCAATACTGGACAGGGCTAGGAGCTCTGTTCTAAGATGCGTGGGGCAGGTGAGGATGTACAGAGAGAGGGTAGGAGAGGGCAGGGGAGAAAGCTGCAGGCAGGGGGGAGGAGCGGGGCTGTGGGCACTCCCAGCCAGGGGTGCCTCTATCCTGCGGTGCTGCTGCCAGCTCCTTCCACCCATCCGCCTCCGCACTGCACATATCTCAGGAGCGACAGCAGGAACAGGTCATGGAGAGCCACCAGCTCTTTCAACCAGCGCAGCTGCCTCCAGACTGTGCTCCTGCAGACAGCCTCAGCAGCAGACAGATCCCAGCCACTGCCTGTCAGGGACGGGGCAGGTGGTGGTGAGTCAGGGAGAAGTAGCAATGGTCAGCTTCCCTCAGCCCGCCCAGGGGCTGGAGTGTTGGTCTGGCTGTGCACAGCTCTCAGCCTGCGGAGGGCTTGCTGCCACAAGCCCAAACATCCTGGGAGGTGGGGGGAGGGAAAGAAATCAACCAAAAAACACCCAAAAAACCCACCTCGTCCAGCACAGAGAGCAGTCTCGCTGCCTCCCCTCACTGCTGCTCCCCAGCTAGCATTCCGTTCCCCCATGCCTCCTTTCCCCTCAGAGACACAGCCCCCATCGATCGGGGCACGAGGACTGGCGGTGAATGACCGTGAATGCCAACAGGTAACATGTGCAGGACCAGAGTGCACACAGGAGCCAGAGCATCCTAGCCTGGCCCCTGTACCTTAGAGGCAGTGCTAGGAACAAGGCCAGCGTGAGGATAACATTAAACTGTTGACTTTAAAGCCCAATTCCGTTGCTGAGGCTACTGATAGTCCTGTCTGACAGTGGCAGGAGGCTCCAGATCCTCTTGGCTACACAGGGGAGCTGTTCGCCAGCTTCAAGGCTTCCAGCTACACCAGCTGCTGCAGGGTTTCTGTACTCAGAAACACAGCTCCAGTCCAGGAGCCAGGATTCCTCAGCCATGAAGTGGCAAAGGCGTCTCCTCCACTTTAATGAGGTGCTACAGGACACACGGCACTTCCAGGACCATCCTCTAGAGCTCATTAGTGGAGGGGGTGTGGCTAAAGGCAGGGCCTAATTGAATATTCACGGTTCAGTATCTTAATGGAGTTCATGACTCGGGCAGCCTGCCCGGACCCATTCCCCTGCAAGTTCCAGGGGCTCACTGTATTGTTTAGACTACGAGGAGCTTCTGACTGAAGAAATCATGTGGATGCATGAATATGGCAGTTTCATATTTAGATCAGCATGCACAATCCACCACTCCTCATCCGTGAATTACTGAAGCAGCCACCAGATTTGACACGCATAACTAAGAACAGAGGATTGCATGTAATTGATTTCCTTTCTGCGTGTAACAAAAAAGACAACACCTCAGAAGCTTAGCAATACTCCAAGATTGCATTACAGAGAGCAATCTGATTCTGAACAAAGAGCTGCTTTTACATCAGGCTGGGCTGTGGTATAGTTTAGAGCTATAATTCAAGCTCTATACACGACTACACTCAGTACTGAGCTTTAAGTAAAGCTGTGCATATCCTGCCACAGGCAGATGCGTTTATTTCTACTTGAGATAGCCTTGCAGAGTTTCACACAACTAGACCATAAGATATCTTTCACTGTCCCATAAAGTGATTATCTACAATCAGATCATGTTTTCCCAAATGTCAGTAAAGCTGCAACAGAAAAGCGTTTTACACTGTTCTAAGAACAACAGGAAAAAAATTTTGCTAACACAAAGCTTCGAAGAGTTATAAGACCATCCATTAACAAGGCTCTGAACTACTTACAAGGAAAGACACTTGTTTACTTACCTACAGACAGATAGGTCTTGGTTTTGATGTCATATGCACAGATTGCACTTGAACTTGCACACTCTTCAACACCATAACAGAGATTTATTTTGTAAAGTACCTCTTTGTCGCCATCAATTGCTTCCCAGGTGTAACTGAAAAGAAAAAAAGCCTGTCAGTTAGTTGGTACTCATGTTTGTCTGAGCTGCCATCCTCTAGATATCAGTCCCCAAAATAACCAAGTCTAAAGCTAAGAGTACCACTAACTTAAGATACATATTCATGTTCTATGTTTGTAAATACAATAAATAATTGCTATTGTGTAGGGACCAAGAACAAAACAGAGCATATATATGGTCCATTTTTTCTCCTTTCTCAAACACCCACCCACTCTTCCCCCTTAAATCCCTGTGAAGGCCAGTCTAACTAGGTATATCACAGGCGGTGATATATCAGTCCTAGGCAGTCTGATAAATTTCTCAGATAACTTTGGCAAGCTCCACAAACTGCACTTTAGCAATAGCACTTCTGCCACTGTTATTGGCTAAGTGGAATAGAGTAGCCAGGCTCCTGCCTGGCAGCAATGGAGCCACCCAGCTTCAGGATCCAAATTAGGGTTGAGATTCTCACAGCCTTCAGACTAAAAGATTTTTATGTGTTTTTGATATTTTTATCTCTATATATGTATATCTATATATCTATACATATCAAAAGGACAGTTTCTGAAAGGGGATTTCATAAGCTGGAAACCAAGCAGAGCTATCCACAAGAGACTCAGTGAAAGATCATACTACCTAGCTACAGTCATACCAGGAAGTCAGCTGATCAAAAACGGGGAAAGGAATACAAAGCTCAGGTTAAATACAACATGGAATAAATCAGAGTAACAGCAGAAAAAAAAATAAATAAATGCAGCATAGTTCAAAGGTAGAGCAAGGATTCCTTCCCCTCACAGCAGGCACTAGGACTGCAGTGAGGTGTGGCCAATTACATGATGCAGCATCACTCAATTTTGAGGCAGGCCCAGGCCAGCTAGTTTAGAGCCAGGAGCTCTTCAGACAGGCTGGCTTGGTAGCAGGGTGCTCTGTTAAAAAAGCACAGCTCAAACATTTGCCATCAGCTTGGCTCAGCGACTTCTCTTCTGGAACTGGCAGCAGCCTGCATCCTCTGGACACTGAATTTTTGCAACACAACGGATTCCCCAGCTTCCCTTCTATCCCAAATGGAAGCTTCAATAGGATTAATACAGACTCATCACATGAGAAAACTGAGGACAGCACAGTGACTTATTAGGCATTCCTGATATTTACAACTCACAGAGTTTAATGTGCCTATCTGATCCACAGAAGCATTTGTCTTAATCTAGAAATCTAAATTCATGAGAAGCTTCACCCATAAGGTTGGTTTGCCTTAATCCCTAGCCCAGAGGTGTTGCAACACTTGCCATTATCATACCCCAGATCCCCTCAGGAAGAGAAACCATTCTTGTTCCACTCTGAAGTCCAGTGCTCATGTGAGAAAGGGGCAACAACAATTCAGCTACTTTACTCTAGATTTTAAATCCTCTGAGAACTTCTCTCAAACCCAGTACATGCCATATCTAATAAAAGAGCCAGCAGTAAGATAGCACATAGTTTTCCTTTTTAATTATGACTATAGGGCCCTTGGCTTCCCTGTATTACAACAGGCATATTAATTTCAGTCTGCTAATGGCTGAAACAAGCCAGGGACAAATACAGGAGAGTTCTCTCTGAACTGAAAACACTTTTTTGGCTGTTCTTGGCAGATAACAGATAATACTAAGGCACAAAGGTTTTGATCAAGCTGGAGTGTTCTTCAGTGTGCTTTTTATAGAGAACTTGCAAGTTAAAAAATTCTTGTTCCATTCACAAACAGATGAGTTCTTCACACAAGACAATTATCACTCTGAGATTAAGGTTTTGCTTTCCCAGTTCCATGTTATGAAATAGAGGAAATCAACATCTTCGAGTGAGTTTACCCACAGGCCAGAAGCAAAAGAAAATCAAGATGAGCAGCTTAGCTAACAGAAGCAAAGTAGTCACTGAAGCCAGCCCTTTCCTCATCTCAGGGCCTGTGGAAGGTTGGAGGGATGTTGAGAAGTCCTTCAAAACAGTCCACATAAAAGAAATAAGAAAGTCAAGGTTTAATCATGTTCCAAACCACAACTTATAAATTAAAATCCAGTAGAGTTTCAGAGTAGTATTGCTTTCGAGGAAGTTATAGATACTTTAATTTTTTTTAATTGTGTGGTGGGAGCAAGGCAGGATTTATACATTGGGAGTAACAGCAGCCTAGACAAAACCTAAGCAGCTCATCTCAGAGAGATGCAAAATAAACTTCTGCAGTAAAAGCAAGAATTATTTCGCTCACAAGTATGACTGCTGGCATGAAATCAGCACCCGGAAATAGTTTCAAGTTGCATGTGCTCTACTTTCCAATAAGATACAAGCTGGCCTCTCCATTGCAACCCATAATGGAAACAAGCTGTTGGCAATCACATCACCCATCCTGACCACGTGAGGCACGTGGACTGGCTTCCTCCAGCTCGCTCAGCACTCACCTCCACCAGTGGTGATGCCTGATGTAATTAACTACTCACCATGCCAGATGAAGTTACCTTGTTTGAACGGCTTAACCTATCCTGCATTCCATGCAGTTGAGCTAGTTTAGGCAGCTGTTACAACAACAGCTTTAAAAAGTCACAGCTGTGGCCATGGGGTGGGGTGTGATGCACTCTTAGATTCCACAGGCTCAATACAACTACTATTTAGCAGGTTAAACCATTCAAGCAGCCATTTCTGGTGCAGTCGAAGATCTGGGCTCAAACATGGTGTCTGCCTTGATTAAAACTGTCAAACAATTATTTTTGCTGAAACTTCAACACGACTCCTGTTTGCTGATAAACCCAACTGTGAACTATCCCACAGTCAAGAGGTCTGAAACACACACCCACATCAACAGCCTCAGGGCAGGCTCTCCTATCTCCTCCCAGTGCAGCCAGCCCCAGCACCCTACACAATCAGGGCCAAGGGACTGCCCTCTCTCAACATCAGCTCAGCAAAATCAACAGGTGTGCGTGTGTGGAGAGGCGACCGAGCCTGGCACTTCTCAGTCTGGCTCACAGTGGTTTCTGGCCATGCACTAGCAGCGAGAGGCAGGGCCAGCCCAGGCTACTGTCACAAGCAGTCAAGCAAGGTCCAAACAAATTACTGGGAATAACCTTGCCTGCAGGTCAGCCTTTCCAGCTACCTACATGCATGCAAAAGAAAATAAAACTACTTTCCAGCAGGCTGTAAGATGAAGTAAGAGCTCTGCATTTTTTATTTTTTAGCATTTTTTTTACAAGTCAAAGACGCAATATGGAAAACATGACATGAGAAAGGGAAAAGCAAGTCTAGCTCACCTTGTAGCTGAGGCACTGGAGTCAGACAAGGTGCAGATGGGCCACTGGCTGTCACAGCACACATGCTCCCATGCCAGAGCCTCTTTGAGGTCTGAGCACCAGTGAACCATTTCAAATGCAGCAGAGCACCAGAAAGACTATTGCCACTGTTCTCATAACCGTGGTTCAAGATTTTTGGTTCTCAAAATGTTAGCCGAGGGATGACTGCTAGGAAGGACAGTACACCCTGCTCCAAACAGCTGTAAAGCATAGTTACAAAGAATTGTATGTTTCCACTCTGGGGAATCACAGAATATTCTGAGTTGGAAGGGACCCACAAGGATCATTGAGTCCAACTCTTAATGCACCAAAATGGCTCACTTGGCTGAGGGGGTGTTACACAGATGACCTGGCAGCGAGAGAAGGCAACCTACAACCACAGAGTTGGAAAGCAGATCCATAAGCAACCACAAAATTTTGCACCCAGAAGCTCTTCAGCTATCAGAGCAGTGCAAATTCAACTGGTACCTGAAGGTCTTCATGAGCAGCACAATTTCCAGGATGGTCACTGCAGATCTGAAACTTGCAGTTCACTTGCCACACAAACCACTATCAGATGTGGCTACCATTTTCACACAAATAGGTATGGTAAAGAGATTTCTATATCAAAGCAAGCTCTCCTTCAATGCTTGAATGGCACAAAGTAGAGCCATCGCTAGGCTTCAAGAGCATTTTAATGCATCCCTACACATGTTTATTTCTGGTCTAGCTTACTAATCACCTTTTCCAACTATCAAACACACTGTACACCTTTAGAAAAGTTTTCTGGCATGCGCATCCTGTGTAATAGCCTCACAACCTGGTACACCACAAGCTCTTCAGCTTTTTCCATCCAAATGACATTTGGCCTTTTGCTGCACTCTAAACCACATCTACTATGTCACTTGAACAAATGCTTAAGAAAAGGGATAGCAATTTGAAGTTCGAGTGTGCAAGAGGTGTAGGAGGCTCACACACGGAGAACTCGCATTCAAACCATCATAATGGCAGCTTCCCAGGCAGGTAAAGCAACCACACACATAGGCACATAAGTCCAGTAATAACTTATTTATTACATCTACCACTTAAATATGTCAAAGCACTTAACAGAGCTGAGCAAGGGCACTCAATTTCACTTCTGTCCTCATCCTGTGCTTCTTCAGAGGCCAAGCTGAATGCTCATCTCAGGGTTTCAAGCGGCACACATGAGCACAGTTGTGGTTTCATGACAAAGGCGGAAGAGACAGTGTTGGAATGAACTGAAATATGCATCATACAGTCAGCTGTAGCTCTGCTATTAAGAACTACAATATTAAACAAAGTAGAATTGACTTACAATCCCATAATTGGAAGTCTGCATAATAGCAATCCTGTGTTGCACAGAAGTTTGAGATTTCCTTCCACTACTGAGTCTAAAAGCTAATGAAATTAGGCACCAACTCCTATCCTTGCAAGGGGGCAAAACCATCACCTGTCATTAAATCACCTCTCATCCAGTATACACTTTCAGGCAAAACAGCACACAGAGGAGGCAGTTTGTATTTGGGGCTCCACCATCACCCTCAAAACATTTTCTACAGTTTTTTTAGAAAGGAAAGAAACTAACTTGCAGTAACTCCCTCGCAGTGTTACATGGAAGGTGAACCCCTAACTGCCAAGCTTTCTTTTGAAGTAGATAGATTTAAACAACTGATCACAAAATTAACTCCAGATTTTTTCCCGCATTGTAACATGAAAAATATAAAGGGAAGAATAAAAAAACAGGGAAAGAGACCAAACTGACTAGTAACTTCCCATGCCAGACCAGTTCCCTGTATTCTTTCCCAGGTGCTCATACTGTGGCAATCCTGAAGAAACCTCTACACAGAAGATAAAATGAGAATTCCAACTGCAAGTCACATGACAGCAGTCAGCTGCCAGAGCACACTAGAACAAAGGAGAAAGCATTAAAAAAACCAACCAGTGACCGAAGCCATGACATTAGGCAAGGTTTCAGAAATTGAAAAAAGTTTTCTTCTTTGCCCAGACCGCCCAAGTATAGTAGCAATAAGGCTACACAAAACAAAAAAAGGAAAACCACCAACTGAAGTTTAAGTAGCCTCATGCCACAGTTGTTGTGCAAAACAGTATTGACACCTTTGCTCCTCCCTGCAGAACAGCTTTTCTACTCAAACTTAGGGGAGAGCCAGTGCCTCTCCTAACCCCCAACAGTTTCCTTGCTTGCCTGCTTTTTGACATTCACATGCCAGACACCGAAGCTGCAGCAATTTCACCAGCACTGCTAAAACATGCGAAAGCCAGGACACTTTTCTTAACAATTGTAAAACAAATAAAAACCTTGTCTTAAGCAGTACAAAAAGAGGTTGGTCAGGGACTTGTCCTGCTAATCTACACTGTATCTGTCAGCTGAAACAACCACTAGTAGTATGTTTGTATCACCTGCATCATCGGTCACTCGGTATAGTTTTTTGGCAACGGTACCTAAGACACTTCACCACTGAATTCCACAGGGACTTGCCACCTGTTAGACCACGAGTTCTCGTTTTTTCCTTTACTCATTCTAGATTACTAGTTATTCAAAGTAGTTTTTCCTACTGTGGCACAACAGAAAACACATGCTTTTGAAGCAGTCCACCTTAAAGGACAACTGCTGATTGTGTTACCTGTGTAATTGCAAATTATTTTCACTTGCCAGCAACAAAATGAAACTAGCTTAAGTAACTTGCATCCAAATGAAGACTGCACATCTCCCCAAAGGCATTCTCAAATATTCCTTGAGCTACAGACATATAACAAAAACAAGACAGACACTGACGGAACATTATTGCCAAAGCAGGAACTGCTTGAGAATCAAATCATTTCGTGGAGCGTTTTTTTAAATGAAAGGTTTGTCAGAAGAGTTAAATTCTCTCCAGAAGTTACAGAGTAGTTTCTCACTTCTCTCTCACTTCCATAATTAGGTTCGTCATCTGACAAAACCATTTTTGCCACGCTTGTGGGTTAACCTTTCAAGCAAACCTACTTTTTTATTTTTTAAGAATATCATATCCCAAATTCCATTAGGAGGAAAGCCCATTCCCTCCAGCAATCCAAACTATGCCCTCAGTGTTACATTCACCGTGTTCCATTGGTGCCTGCCCAGTGCCACTGACTGAGATGCAACACGTTCCTGTATGTACCCCTGCCTATTCTACCTGAATAATTAAGAAATTGTGAGCATCAAGATACTGGTGATGGACTAAAGTCACGGCTGAAATTAGAGTAAAAACATGCCAAGTCATGAAAAACAGTGCCATTTCCACACAGCAGCTCTTACAGCATTAGTTTCTTAACTCACCGGTTCGTAATTTAATGGTACGCCATGAGACTCTTAATACAAACCCAACTATCAAGTGACATCCCTTCCAAATCAAGCCGGCTTTTTCCACACTAGGATGACACAGTGACATAAACCAGCAGTCGTGACCACAGGCGACTCGCACTGAGCAAGTCTCCTCATTTTCTCACCAACCGATTCCCACATTTGCACAGAGCCAAGGGGTGAGGTCCCGGAAGGGACCGGCCCCCCCACCCCCGTCTGCAGGAGCTGGGTCTGTTTAGCCTGGAAAAGAGGAGGCTCAGGGGTGATCTTATCCCTGTCTGTAACCACCTAAAAGNGGCTGCTCCGGCCCACGGCGCGTCATGTGATCCCCGCGCGCACCCGCCCCGCTCATGTGACCGCCGCCATGTGCGGGCACGGCGCTCACGTGACGGGCCGTCCCTGCCGCGGGGGGGGCGGAGCCTTCCCGAGAATCCCCGCCCCGCCCCGCCTGCACTGCCTGCACTGCCTGCCCTGCCTGTACTGTCTGCATCTGCACTGCCTGCAATGTCTGCATCTGCACTGTCTGCACTGCCTGTACTGTCTGCACTGCCTGCAATGTCTGCATCTGCACTGTCTGCACTGCCTCCCCTGCCTGCATCTGCACTGCCTGCAATGTCTGCACTGTCTGCATCGTGTGCATCTGCACTGCCTCCCCTGCCTGCACTGCCTGCACTGTCTACACTGTCTGCATCTGCACTGCCTGCAATGCCTCCCCTGTCTCCCCTGCCTGCACTGCCCTCCTCCCTGCGTGCACTGTCCCCTCTGCGCTCCCTCCTGCCCTGTCTCTCCGGCGGGGTTGTGGGTCTGTGGCGTCTCTCCTGTGGAGCGCAGCCAGCAGGAGCTGCCCGGAGCAGAGTCGGGGCTGTGCCGTGCCGGCTGCTGCCCGGCCTCCGGCGGTGAGGGCAGGGTGCGAGGGGTGCGGGGACTCGCCCTGGGAGTGTCCCGGAGAGGGTGCAGTGGGTGAATAGTGAAGGGACGGAGCATCTCCCTTGGGAGGACGGGCTGAGGGAGTTGGTCTCGAGGCAACTGAGAGGGGACCCCATGGATGTATGCGAGTACCTAAAGGGGCAGTGCCAAGGGGATGGAGCCAGCATCTTCTCGGTGGTGCCGAGCAGTAGGACAAGAGGCAACGGGCAGAACGTGATCCACGGGAAGTTCCACCTGAATATGAGGAAAAAACTTCTTTACTGTGCCGGTGACCGTGCACTGGAAGAGATTG
Organism: Pitta sordida; assembly: GCA_013390025.1. NCBI lineage: Eukaryota > Metazoa > Chordata > Aves > Passeriformes > Pittidae > Pitta > Pitta sordida. The sequence goes on from WEKX01024262.1 coordinate 25,472, forward strand.
TCGAGAGAGCTTGTGGAGTCTCCTGCAGTGGAAATACTCAAGAACTGTCTGGATGCAATCCTGTGCTGTGTCCTTTAGGATGGCCTTGAGCAGGGAGGTGGGACAAGATGACCCACTGTGGTCCCTTCCGGCCTTCCTGATTCTGTGAATCTGTGGCTTGGTGAGAAA
>WEKX01024262.1:25709-63779 GCA_013390025.1 Pitta sordida
AGCTGTTAGCTTTTAGTTGGATTATAGGTTGGACTTGATGATCTTCAAGACCTTTTCCAATCTTATCAATACTATGATACGATGACCCTCCGCCGCTCCCGCAGCCCCGCCGGCCGCTCGCCAAGGGGCACCTTCGCAACTCGTGCTCAGGCGGCCCGGGGCACAGGGCCCACCCTGCCGAGCCCCGGCGCTGCTCGGAGGCAGGAGCGGCACCGGGACACCCTGCTCTNNNCTGCACTGCCTCCCCTGCCTGCACTGCCTGCACTGCCTCCCCTGCCCTCCTCCCTGCGTGCGCTGTCCCCTCTGCGCTCCCTCCTGCCCTGTCTCTCCGGCGGGGTTGTGGGTCTGTGGTGTCTCTCCTGTGGAGCGCAGCCAGCAGGAGCTGCCCGGAGCAGAGTCGGGGCTGTGCCGTGCCGGCTGCTGCCCGGCCTCCGGCGGTGAGGGGAGGGTGCGAGGGGTGCGGGGACTCGCCCTGGGAGTGTCCCGGAGAGGGTGCAGTGGGTGAATAGTGAAGGGACGGAGCATCTCCCTTGGGAGGACGGGCTGAGGGAGCTGGTCTCGAGGCAACTGAGAGGGGACCCCATGGATGTATGCGAGTACCTAAAGGGGCAGTGCCAAGGGGATGGAGCCAGCATCTTCTCGGTGGTGCCGAGCAGTAGGACAAGAGGCAACGGGCAGAACGTGATCCACGGGAAGTTCCACCTGAATATGAGGAAAAAACTTCTTTACTGTGCCGGTGACCGTGCACTGGAAGAGATTGTCGAGAGAGCTTGTGGAGTCTCCTGCAGTGGAAATACTCAAGAACTGTCTGGATGCAATCCTGTGCTGTGTCCTTTAGGATGGCCTTGAGCAGGGAGGTGGGACAAGATGACCCACTGTGGTCCCTTCCGGCCTTCCTGATTCTGTGAATCTGTGGCTTGGTGAGAAATCCCATTCAGAAAACTTTAAATGAGTTTTTAAATAAGCCACTTGAAACATGCTCTGAAATCTTAGAATAGACCAGAAAACTAGATCCATTAGGGATGAAGCATGAAGGCTGAGGAGGCAACAACAGTTGATGTGGTTGGTTATCTGGCTGCAGGAGTTACTACTGCAGAGGGGAAGCTGGCATGGTGTAGAAATTCCTTCCATTTCAGGGGGGCAGGAACAGAGGCTTGCACAAGGCAACAGCTTTGTCAGGAGGAAGTGGAACACACACGATTCTACCTCCACTGCCTCCCGGACTACCAACAAAAGCCATCCGGCCCAGAGCTTGTGTAATTATTTCCAGGACTTAGCAAATTTTAACTGCCGTGTTAAGATTCGAAAGAGGCACTTAGCAGCTAACTTTTACAAAAGTGCACTTAAGGAAAACATCGTTGAGAGTGAGAAGAGGCATAAAGATGGGGAGAGTGAAAGGAAATAAAGTTTACACTAATTCAACAGACAGTTGTCTTATTTGTGTGAATAAACTCTGTTCACTAATTATGAATGCTTTCCAAAAGCCATTTGCACAAAGAAATGCCAAAGGCCTACAACTGAAATAGTTTATGTTTTTCTCGCCCAATTCCCTGGCATCCAAGGAAACAGGACAGCACTGAAGATCTGCCTCTGTGGCAGTTTAGCCTGATTCCAGGCTGCTGTGGTCTACTCCTTTTCCTCCCTTTTCTCTCAGGTACTCCCCTGCTTTTCAGTTGCACTACATTTGCAGCAGGGCACTCAGCTGGCGAAAGATGCTGCTGAGGCTGAAAGCTGACATACTCCCTATTCTAATAGTTTATGGAAGTTTTCAGCTCTCTCTGTTACCTGACTTACTTGACTTGCTGCATATCTGCACCAACACCACCCGTGGGTGAAGAAGCGGGAGAGGAAGACATGGCAAACACTGCAGGGGGAGGAGGTCCCGAGTAAGATCAGTTATAGTTGCAGTAAAGTGTCACCCAAGCAGAGGTGTCAGAAGTTACAGCTGCAGTCAAGCCAATTGCTCCCCACTGCCACGTGTGGCCTGAGCCCCCTGTCCCCTCTGCCTGTCTGCTTGCACGACCTGCTGGTACTTGTGTAAAGCCGCTCAGCTTAATTCAACTCATTATTTGCCTGCTGGCTCAGCAGTTGGAGCAGCTGAGTAAACTGATGCAGAAGGGCAGGGGAGGAAAAGCAGGACCGACCAATATGGTTGTGGCATAACTTTTAGAGTTATTGCAGCCAAACCTCACAGCATTGTCCTCAGCTGATGTGGAGTGAAAGAACTTCAATCTTTATGCTAAAGACAGCTGTGACATGAAACAACAATTGACCTGTCTTTGCTCATAACCTAAGACAAAAAATTAATGAAAAAGACTGGATAAATGCTGTTGTATTCTATAGTTTCCTACTACTATATGATGGATTATTGTGAATTCTTGCTCTTTGTTTTAACCTTCAACAGATTTCTTAAAGCTCCAAATCTGATAACTCAAGAATCCCTGATGTCTGGTTTTAAGATTCCAGCTTGTATAGTTTAAAGACAAGCTTGATGAAACAAACTCAAAGGCTCAAAAGAGGACAGAAGCGGTTGACAAAAGGAATACAAAGTCTATTATTTCTAGGGTTATCTTTTTTAAGCTTTGCTGCTCTGTTAGCATCACTCACTCTAAACAAAGCAGTGCAAATATGTAAGACTTACTGGAAATTCTGTTTCTGCTTACCAAATTGAATTAAAAATGTATTGACAAGGGAATTCACTGCATACAGCAGAGCAGACAGACATGCTGTGGCTGCTGAGATTACTAGCTACCTGGGTTTCTGCAAATAGAATTTTATTCCTGAAATTAGGCTTGTGAGTGACTGCACTGAAGACAATGTGACTGCCCACCTTGCTATCATTAAGAATACACATAAAGATTCTAGTGGCAGGGCCTGGCAATGTAGAAACAGTTAATTTAAGTTACCTGAAGTTGCTTACTGACAAAAGAATGAAGACATTTAAAATTACATTCTTCATTTTTTGTACCACTTGGTATGCTTAAGCCCCTATATTTGCACAGGACTCAGTGATATCAGAGCACTTTCTTTGCATATAAAGTATGTGAACAGTTACCTTGCAAGAACAAAAGAAATTGAAATATCTGGGGGGGAAAATGCCAGTTAGAAAGGGGAAAAACCAAACCAAGTCAAAACACACACGCAAAAACAACAGCAATTTTACTTTCATCAGCTGTGCTAATACATATGCATCAGCCTAACAAGGAACCAAAATTGCAAGACAGTAAGGATGGCAACCAAGCTGCAGAAATACTGAAATACACATTATAAGTACAAATACTTCTAAAATAACATTATAAAGTAAAAGTTTACAGATTCCAATCCTGTGCAAAGCATGCAAATTCCAGTCCTGTGACTGCTTGCATTTACTATATATTTTCCTTAGCTTTTATAGTCTGGGGGATGCTGTGGTTCTCACTCTGGATTTTCCCCCGTGTTTGAAGGAAGCTGCATGCATAAAAATTGGCAGGAGCTATATATCAGTCTTTTTTTTTATCCTAAACTATGTTTTGCAAATAGGCAGGTATGTTTCATTCTGAGTATCATTTATAAATAATAATGTACATATCCACTGCTCATGCTTAATGATGTTGGCATCTCAGCTCACCAAATACTGTGGCACAGTGTTAAAATTTTCCAAAATTATGTAAATGGCTTAATCTTACCTTTTCCTCAGGACAGGCTCAGCACGATCACTGTTAGTTATGTTGAGTAAATGCCAGTATACCTTAGAGTCATGCTGCAACTTCCATGTTATGAATGCCTTCCAGTGAGCAGGGTATCATGAATAGATGCTGCATACATAAGTCCTCTAGGATTCTTCCTTTCAGCTTGCCAGGTGTCAAATGTCACATTATTTCACATTCTTCTGACTCACAGTCTTGCTTCATGTGGCCAGTATCAGCCACGCAGTTCAGGCTGGCTGAGAGGCAGCTCACTTCTACTGTTAGTGTCTCAGTTCCCTTTAACACTCATATCTGATTTCTGTTTTTTCAATAAATAGGAACAAAAAAATTTCAGTCCAGAGCAGTTTTTACATTTGATTGTGGCAAAATCTTTCTCCAGTGAGGTCTGGGCAGTTTATCTGTCTATAAGACTGCACTATAATAAAATAATTATTTCTGTACTTTGAGAAAACTTCTTAAGGCTCTTCCATGGAGCTGTGCAGTCCTTCAGAACTACCACTTACAGGGTAATTCTCTCTTCTTTCCTGTTTTCTTACTTGCTACACCTATTAGTCTTCCTAGTATTACACTCCTTGCCATTATTTCCGAATGCTCCTTATTCTTTGTGCTGCTCATCCAGTCTTTCACCATTTCTCTAACACTTTCTACTCCTTTTCCTTCCTTCTCTGTTCTGGTTCTACTCTCTTTAGCATTTTTAAAGGCAAACTCTTGATAAGAGTTACCTCCTGGTTTGTTATGATGAATTGTCCTGCTTTATAACAATTTAAAATAAGACTGTTGAGGAAAACAGTGCCTGATGACCTTCTTTTGCAGACTTAGATTTTGTCTTCCCAGTGCAGTTAGAGTGAGAATTAATGACATTCCCTAATCTAACTGATACTGTTCAATGAAACTAAAAGAACATCAACTTTGTCTGAACACACTGACTTTATTTGAAATCCTTGTGGTTTTGGGAAAGTCCTTACATGCTGTCCCTGGTGTATGCATTGAAGAAAACACTTCTTTGTACTGTGGCTTAGAAGATTGGAAGATGCCCCAACTCAAGGTCATTCTTGCATCATTGCCTGAGCAAATCTATAGAGCTTTTCTGTATTTCCCCACCTCTTTCAAAGCATATGACTCTTGGTTATCTATGCTTGCATCAGAATTCAGTATTTTATAATGATGAAGGATAATTCGCCAGCTAGGGCCTCGGTTTCTTGATGGACCTGCACCAAGTGGATCAATAACTGTAAAACACAGACCACTTCACCAGAGTAAACCAGTGGTACTTTCATTGGTAGTCAATGACATTTCACTAGCAAAAGTTTTTTTTTAATGTCAGAGGAATATGATTTGATTTCTCTGTTAATCCTGTTTCACTTGAAGCACCTACTAGGAATTTATCATGAGCAATTTAACCTCAAAGCACCTTGCCAGTGCAACAAATCTAAAGTGAAAGAGTCTTCAGTGTTTTGAACCTTGTTAACCAGTCCTGCATGTTTTTATTTTGTGTCTCTCTTCACACTTTGGTCTGTTCATCTCGCGGAAGCTTTTGTCACTATGGTTTCTTGTTGACAGCATCTCTGAGTTAGCCACCATCCTTTGGTTCTGTGACCTATGCCAATAACATGTAATGTGAACTTGCTCTCGGTGACCTACCTCACTGTGTTCCCAGAGAACATTCTGTCAGACAAGCAGCTGTAAGTGTGGTGGCAGTAAACCACAAATCTATTTGTGCAAATAAATTTGCACAATTTTTTTTTCTGTGCAATTTTTGCAAATTTATTCTCTACTTCCCATCATCAGAGATGTCCAGCCATGTCCCGGGAAGCAGGACCTTTGCACATGCAGTGGTTTCTTAGTGGGCAGCCACTGAAAACAATGAATGCCCTCCCTTCCTGCTCCTTTCCTTAGCTTTTCTATCTGGCCTGATGTCATACGGTATGGAATATCCCTTTGGTTACTTTGGATCAGCTACCTTATTTTTGTGCCCTTCCAGAATCTTGCCCTTGATGGGGACAGAATGTTACAGTGCCAGTGCTGTGCTCATCAGTAGCCAAAACACTGGTGTGTTATCAAAACCCCTCTACCAATGCCAAGGACAGTGCTGTGAAGGTTACTGTGGGGAAATGAACTCCATCTCAGCCAGACCAAATGCAGTGATGGATCTTGGCTTTCCTAGGGATGGCTGAACACCTGCCTGTCCATGGGAAGCAGTGAATGAATGCCTTGTTGTGCTTCGCTTGTGTATGTGACTTTTGCTTTTCCTATTAAATTGTCTTTATGTCAACCTGTAAGTTTTCTCACTTTTGCCCTTCCAATTTTCTCCCCCATGCCACTGAGCAAGCAACTGCAGGGAACTTACTTGCTGGCTGGGCCTAAACCACAAAACTAACCTACAGTAGCTGAAACAGTTGTGGTTCCTTAGCTGGGAGACGTGCAAGCTGGTACAAGATATGTAAAGACCAATTTTTTGCCATGCCCAAACCCTGCAGGTATCTCGTGTGGAGCTGAAGTGAATAAATGAATCTTGTCACAGAATCACAGAATATGCTGAGTTCGAGGGGACCCACAAGGATCATCGAGTCCAATCCTTATCCTAGCACAGGACCATCCCCAGGAGTCACACCATGTGCCCGAGAGTATCATCCAAATGCTTCTTGAACTCTGTCAGGCTTTGTGCTGTGATCACTTCCCTGGGGAGCCTGTTCCAGTGCCCAACCACCCTCTGGATGAAGAACCTCTTTCTAACATCACACCTAAACCTCCCCTGACACAACTTCAGGCCATTCCTTTGGGTCCTGTCATGGGTCACCATACAGAAATGATCAGTGGCTGCCTCTCCTCTTCTGGAAGACTTACTGCCGCATCATGTACTTTTATTCTGAGACAATAAACAACTTTTCTAATTCAGTAGTTATTTCACATAATTCGCTAGTATTATGTAAGAAAATAAGCTGTCGTCTGTTTCATCTTGATTGTCAAGGTAGCTGACAAATTCCTGGTTTTTCTTCTTTTTGTCTGGTTCTGTGTAGTGTGACTTCTTTCCCATGTAGCTGAAGGACACTAAAATCCAAATGCCATCTTAAGCATCACACTTAAAAATTAACAATCTTCATGCACAGTAGAGAAATGATCAAATCGGTTTTGTTTAAAGCATCAAAGCTGAACCTAGATTTTCTTTCTGCATGGTCCTTTCAGGGAAAAAGAAGCTAAGCAAGACATTTATTGCATAATGTGCTACTTGTGGAGAACTAAAATCTGTGACATACTTTTATTTGGGTGATTCTTCCATCACTCTGCCTTGCTAGAAGTTGTTGATATATTCCAATTATATATTTGTATACTCTTTCCATGAAGATACATATGCTTTCATAGCCATGTTCATTAATATGTTTAGGCAAATATTAAATATATTCTAGATATGCATTTTATTTCCTTTACATTTGTCTGTAAAACATTCTAAGATATCTGAAGTAGAAAGATAAGAAAGAAGGTTACATGTTAACTCATTTAAAAGAAAAGTAACAATCCATTTTTTTTAATAATAAATACCCCATTGTTTTGTATTCACAAGTTGCTGAAGGAGAAAGGGTAGAGAAATTAACTATCAGTGTATATATGAAGGCCCAGTTAAGCCATGACAGGATTAATGCCAAATAACAGTATTCCATAAATGGTTCAATTAGAGATTCACACTAGATCATAACAGTATGAATTGTAGGTCCCAAGACAAGAAGGAGATCTCCAAACTGCACCATTTTGAATCGGCAATATCTCCACCTGAGTCAGTGCACGTAACCCTGATTTTTCTTGCCTTTTTTTTTTTTCAGTCAGAAACAGAGTTAAATGAAAAGAATGTGTATAAATGTTACAGCATATGTGCTAAGAAATATGTATCAGAGTTGCATGGAATGACAATTGTCTTGAAGGGTTTTCTTGTGTTTTCTTACATACTGTCATATTTAAAGAAAATCTTACAGTTCACCCTTAATGAAGTGAATAAACATTGTGGTGGGAAAATGACTAGTAATAAATATTGATATTTTCACACAGCTATTTGATTAGCAGCTGAAATGAAGTAATATTTGGAAATACCCTCTATGTTCTCATCCAAAATAGGATAGAAGGTTTGTGCCACACTAGACAGAAAGACGAATACAGTTTTCTCTGTATATTATTTGTCTTAGCTTTTACCCCCACAAGGTTCTAATGAGTGCACGAGCGTCAGAGCATGCTCTCTGAAACAAGTGTTAGAGCTTTCTGACAAGCTAGCAGTAATTCATCTTTGAAGCCCTCAATAAAACTATTTGGAGGGATTTTCTGTGTCAATTTTTTCTTGCCACTCCACACAAAGCAATAATGAGGAGACTGACACAGTGTTTGATGATAGGTAGTGATGCTGAGAACTTTTTCCATTCTTTTGGCAGGATTTGGTTATCCTAATGCTACAGGAGGTACATGGTCTCACTGGCATGGCCAAGAGAAGAATATAATGGCTGCAGTGACTCTCAGGATAGATAGAAAGTTGAGAGATGGATGGTATATGTTTCATTGTGACTGCACAAGGACTTAAAATAGCTGCACTGTGGGCTTGAAGTCTTCTGCTATAGGGATTAACAAGGAAGAATTCATAGAATAGCATACACAATAGGTGAATGATGCCCTGAGAGGTGACATCAAATTTGGATGGGGAAAAATACAAAGTTTCTCAACAATGAATGCTTCTACAAAACAGAGGCCAGTGTTGTTCTGACATGCTATGTATATAATGCTAACAGATAAATGAACCACATATCATATAATGCCTATATAATGCTAACAGATAAATGAACCATATAGCGTATAATGCATATATAATGCTAACAGATAAATGAACCAAAAGAAAGCTGATAATAAAGAATATAGTTAGTGAATAGAGCTTTATTGACAGAGGACCTCAGCCGTGCCAAGGTTAACAGTAGAGATGTTGTTTATTGCTCAGACACTGGTCTGACAGGCTCAGCCTGTCCCCTGCCAAAGGGCAGGTCTATTCTAGGTCAAGCCCAGGGAAAAAAAATAACCAAAACAAAAATTACTGGTTGTACATATTTATTTTCACAAAATAATTACACTTTGCTGTAGCACGTACTTGAGTATCTTCACTGAGCTTAGAGTATGTGTTCATCTGAAATACTTCACTTGTAACAAAGAGAACTTTTTTCCTGATAAATAATATTTTTAAAAGTTATATCTGAAAGAGATATGTTACTCTTTGAGTCAAAAAATAAATCCAGATAGACCAAAGACAACACAGAACATAAAGCACCCTCCTCCAAGGCATTTAAGCAAATGTCCTTTTGTTCTGAGATAGAACAGTGACAACAAGGTATTCACTATCTTCTCCAGATAGCTGTTAAAAGTCTTGCATTTCCTTGTAGACTATACATTAAAATACTTGCTAACATAAATATTTTAATTTATTTTTTACCTCGACAATCTGTTACTTTATATCATTAAAATTACTATTAGTTGTTATAGTGTCCAGTTGTCCTATTTTTTTATAAAGCAAATTCTTAGTGGGAAAAATAAAGAATTTAAAGTTATTCCTATTCTATAGGTGCTTTGTGTCCACTTCTAAAAGAAAAAAATAATCAGTTGCTTTGTGTTGCTTCTTGTGTAGTGGTGTTAGAACTATAGAATCCAAACAAGAATTTAATTCTCCTGTCCTTGAGGACAACCCATTATGGTAACCATGAGATATTACTGTGAAACAGTGTTGAAGACATAAACAACATAAATGGTTTCCCGTGGAGGTCAGATGTATTTCTTGAAGAGAAATCTTTTGAAAGTTGCTAAATATGAAGATTTCTAGACTAAAACATTTCTGACCTGATAACTGTTGAGGACTTGGAGAGGATGAGAAGGAAGTGTGATATGTGTTTGCTCTGTTATTCTCCTCTATAGGCATCTGCTTGTGACCACTGCTGGAGATAGGATTTAGGGCCAGATAGATACTGCTGCATCCACTCCCTCTCCTTTCCTCCATATTTCTGAAACAACTGAAACAGTACTCTTGAAATACTTAACTAAACCAATGGCAGCTCCAGCCTGTATTTAATGAGGCAAGGATCCAACTGGGGAAAAAATAGTTTGTAATCATATGTAAAGGAGAAGTATTAGAATCAGGCCGACTATCTCATCTCAGTAGCTCTTCTTTGAATTCTTTGAATTCAGAGCCTTGCTTCTACAATACTTCTATTTGAATGTGGATTGTAGTGCTCTATTTTTTAGGCTTGCAGGAGTGAACTGGAAAAGCAAGTAATTTGATGTGGATATCACACAAGTGCCTGGGCAACTAAATGGAGAGCAAACTAGCATTCCTATTGGATGGGTAGCTAGAAGCCTCGTGTAGTGGATTTTAATAAACGATCTTTTCCTGGGAAGAGAAGCAGCAAAGTACACCCATGGCAGGCGGCATATTATGGCAGCTACACCCAACTTCACACCTATTTTCTGATTTTCCTTGAGCTAGAACCATCTGAGAATACTTTCTGCTGACCAGTATCATCACTGAATCAGGAAACCATGAATGCCAGTGCTTGAGTTAAAGAAATGACTGGAAGCTGCAGGCAGCAGCTGTCCTTTCTGCTGGAAACTGGGCAGTGCTGGGGAAGGAGAGGTGAGCACACAGCTAGTTTTCATCCTGATACCCACAAGGGGTACCAAGGCAGTGCACACCCTAACACCAAAACAAGAGTACACAGTCTAAGGGCTGCGGGTATATGCACATCAAGAAAGCAGTGCAGGGAAAGAATTGCAAAATGCAGAGGGTGAGAGTCGACTAAGGATTCAAGTGGTCCTTCTGAGCAACATCTCATCAGACAACCATGACGGATGGAACTCTAGGAATCACATGCAATCTCCGGTACCAAACCTCTCTGCTCACAAAAGCCGTCATGTGGCTCACACTCGCTTTGAGACTGGCCAAGTGGGAGGACTTGAGAAGAAGTGCCAGGGTATATAAAGAGCCAGATATTAAAGCATCCTGGAATTTGTGGGCACTCTATCTAGGATTTTTTTGATGACCCTGCTCTTATCTTCTCCCTACAAAGTGACCTGAGATATTTTAAGAGGGAGTGCTGTGTACTTGTAGATTGTTCTGTTCTCATCCTAGGAAAAGGAGCAAGGGAGATTTTTTTTCTACAGCAGCAACCAGTACAACTGGGAAGTATTTCAGTTTCCCTTAGAGGGTTTTCCAGGCTATGTATGCTCCAGGCTAGAAGTAAACTGGGCAATGTCTCCTTCCTCACCTCTCTGCCCTTGTTGTCACAAGTGAGTTACGGAGGAAAGCTGCTGCATAAACTCCACGCATCATTTTGGGCCTGAACCTGTACAGCAACCTGCCCCACATCATCCTCTCCATCCCGGGATAACTACAACAGCAAAAACTCTTGTGCCTAGAGAAGTGACTTTCCTCTGCATTTCTAGCCATACTTTTATATCCCATAATATTCATTAGTATCAATTAGAACAGAAGTGTGGTAAAGAGGGTTTAACAAAGTAAGTACTACACTGGTGTTGGCCTTACTTCCCTGAATGATAATAGAGCTCACCCTTACATTAAAATAGAACACACGTCTAAATTCCATGGCTAGTACTTTACTCACAAGACAATATTTTCTGTTCTGCACTGCTAGAAATTGCTTACAACATTTCATCTGCACAGTGTTATTTCAACCTCTTCCACAGATGAAAAAAAAAAGTTTAAAATGCAAGCTAGTGGAGAATCACATCTTTGTTGTGCAAGAAATTTTCACATTTTCCCCATCTTGCTTTTTTTTTTTTTTTCCAAATCATCGAATCATGTGCTTATTAGTTCCTGTTGTCCTGCAGCTTGTCTGCATAGAAAACAGTCATCAGGTGCTGTGATAAAGAAGGAAGAACATCCCTAAGTTATTTTTATCTGTGGCCTGGGAAGCATTGATAATTTTTGACTGTTAAATGTTCATTCTTATTCATCTTTCTGAATGTTCATCTCATGCTGCGTGTTAATTTTTCTGCTCTCTGAACAGACCTATCAACAAGTTTTCCAAAATCTGAAACATTTGAGGCAATGGCCAGGCACAGGTGGAATGGTAAAAAGCTTTATGTCCTAGGGCACCTGTTCAGCTCACAAGCACCAAGATTGCCCTACTGCATATTATGTATTGTGTGTTCAGCTTTACTGCCTGAGCTGCATGCATAGTGATCCTTAACCCAAACCTATCATAATAATCTGGATGTGTTTAAATACTGTAAATAATATGCCTTATCTCGCCTGAATCACTTTTAAGAGAACCGAGTTACATGTGTGGTTATAGTGGAAGCAGGTCTTAAACGTGCTTCCTGCAATGTTCCCCCTCTCTCTGGTTCTGCATGTGATTATTCTAAAGTGTCTTGAGGTAAGGGTAGAGAATGGCTTTAGAGAAGAGTCTGGATTTTTTGGGGGTGAGGCTAGATCTACCCTAGTACTCAAGTTTATGACAATTATTAGGGTTGACATATTTCCCAACAGTCCCCCAGCCCCCAGAAGGTACATGCACACACAGGCCACATATATGTGAACATCACAGTCACTCTTCTCCCTGTCCTTCACAAGGTCCACAGACATACATGCCGTATTCTGCACTCACAATTAGGAAACTGCTCAGCTGATGTGTCATTCCAGCAGTGCAGAAGATCTCTGCCATAAGAGAGGAACAGACTGCACTCATCTACCACCTAAATCAATAGAGGTGACTAGCCTGGGACCAGAGTTCCAAGGACAAAAACTGGGACAAGTGGAGGGGCTGTCACAGATAAAAGTTTTGATGGAGTGAGGGACTCAGGAAGACGTGAGGGTAACCTCTTCATTCTTCTGAGTCTTTTCTGCAGTGGCACGTTGCAACATTTTAAGGAGAAAGGGGTACATGTGTAGAAAGAACATTTATCCTTCTGAGATCTCTTCTCTATGTGAATTCCCATCCAATCCTCAGTCTTAACCTACCATCTTCCTTATTTCAGAACTGGCAATCTTTCAACAAAGGAGGGGTAAGTTGTATTTTTCTTTCCCCAGTTAGCTATTAAGTGTGCCAATGGAAACTTGGCGGGAAGCTGAAGATGCTGCTTTCGCTTGTGATGGGAGGTCTCAGTTTCTGATGAATTTGGAGCTCCATGGGGGCCAGAAGCACTCTGACTGCCAAGACCTCCCATGTGTTGTGTGATAAAGCTGATCTGGCCCCATTTCCTCCATGCTGTTGTCTTCCTCTGCACTCTGCAGCTTGGCTATTGTTGGGTAAATGGCCCTGGCAATTAAACTCCACAAAATATTAGTCCCAGCATCCTGGCATACAACAGAAGGAGACAGGCAGCTGGAACAGTGTGGCTAGGTGTAGCTCTAGTCATTCATTGTGTGAAGCACCTTTCTTTTTTTCTGTTTATCCAAAACTGATTGTTATAAAACAGAGAGACCACACGGGAAATACATATTCTCCAGAGAACAGCTAAATACCAGTTAAGTGTCTGGGACAGTAAATGTTGAGACTGATTCTCTCATAGACTCCTTGAATAACTCTACCTTCAGGAACACTGGTATTTTGGGGATAAGCCAGCCCCACCCTTCATAATTAGGGCAACAGGCCTCTGTGAGTTGACAACATCCCTATATTGTCAGATACTCCTTTGCATCAGGTACTGAATTATCCAAGGACCCAGAGACATGTCGATGTCACTAGAAATTTTGACACATAGACTTTGAAAACAGACTCTGAAGTATCCCCTTAGTGACAGGTGAATTAGAGTATTTAATGTATACTTTATTGCCTTGCTAGACCAAAGCTATGTATGTCATACAGAATTGGCTGTGTATGGGGACTCACTCTCATAGATGGATTTCTTGCTCTGTTTCCCCCAGGGAGCAGCTCTTTTGCGCACTTAAACAAGCTGGAAACAGTTGAAATGAAATCCAAGTATGTAACGTGAGTCCTGTGTTTAGTGGGTTTGACTTTTCAAAATGTGAATACACACAGGCCCTGATGACTTCAATAGCATTTATGGGTGCTCGGTGCTTGTATAAATGTCACACTATTTATAACATATTTCTGTGACCTTTTTTTATATTCTCAGTTGGCCTGTCTCTTTTCCACTGTGGTATCTTTGACTGGTATAGTCACATCAGGATGTAGCATGTGTTTGAATAGTTAAGAAAATACAAATAAAAGTTATCTTTATTCTAGTTCGTATTTTTCCATTGCTCAACCACGAAAGATAACAATACCATTTCACCACTGCTTTTTACATTCTATAGAAGAAAAATACTTTTAGTTTTGCAGTGGTTTATTAAATCTTCCAAGTCCAATTATTTGTCCCTAGAGTTTCCCCCTAAGCTTTAGAAAATTGTTTCAGCTATATCCAAACTCATGCCAACTTCCTGGCTTCTTGGCCGTAACCCATCAGTGAGTGCTCTACTAAGAACCACTTTGAGGCTCTCCTTGAACCTCTTCTTCTTGCTGCTTCCTACAAAGAAGTAAACAAGGGGGTTGATGCTACTGTTGATGGTGGAGAGAACAACGGTGACATGGTTCTGCTGGCTGAGCAAAGATGACCAGTGGTGGTAATTCAGAAGATACAACAGCCTCATAGGCATGGCGAAGATGAGGAAGACAACAACTGTGACCACAATGATGATGTAGAGCTTTGATGAATGAGGTCTCAGGGAGTTTCGATGAATCCTGATAACCAAGATCAGGCTGGACAGAATCATTAGAGGAATGAAGATCATGAAAGTCAGGATCCATGTGAAGATGAGCAGTGCTTGACAGTGGTTGCCATCATCGAATTGTTCCTTTGTTGAATCATCTTTGCATGTTAAATATTCGGTTACTGTCATCAGAAAAGACAGAGTCCACAGAATTGCACACACAATTGCCGATTGGTGCTGTGACCGGTGGCATCGGTACCAGATGGGGTAAACAATAGACAGACACCTCTCAATACTGATGGCTGTCAGGAGATAGAGGCCAGTATTATAGCCAAGAAGGAAGATGATAGATAGTGTGGTGGTTATATAATAGTAAAAACCATAAGCAAATCCAAAACCAGCAATGTACTCAATTGACAGAATAAACGTACAAAGCAGTAAGGAGATATCAGCAATGGACAGGTGTGTGATGTACGCAGTGAATGGGTTTCTTTTGATCTGGAAGCAGAGGCACCAGAGGACAATTCCATTTTCACAAAAACCCAGGAAGGAGATGATCATAATTACCCAAAGTGGGGTCAATATCTCCCAGACCCTTTCCTGTGTAGAAATGTTTCTGTGCATTGAGATGTTCTCTGTGCCTTCGCTGGGATGAAACGTTATGTTTGACTCATCCATGGGGAAAGCTCAAGTTTGGATAGCACAGCTCTTCCTTCTGTAAATATGTATAAAAATATACTGTGAGCATTGTGTGCTCCTCCCCTCCCCCTTTCTGTTTGGTGGACCCTCAGTTTCTGGTCATACCTGAAGGTCTTGACAAAAGGAAAATCAGGTTTGATACACTTATGCTAACTGAAACCCAGTTGGAACTACTTTTGACAATGTTAAAAGTCACTAAGCCTAGCATGCTAGCAGAAATACTGAGTTTTCTATAGGGCTTAGCATGACTGTTAAACCACAACTAAAGAGATTCTCTCAAAGAGAATTGCACAAGCAATTTCTCCATCACATTGCAAAGTTTCATGATATAGTCATCACACATAGCATTGGTGGCTCTTGTTACAGCCCTAGATTGTTCCTAGACAGGCCTATTCAGCTCCTATTGAAGCTAATTACATTAATTTTAAGTTAAACTTATGTATTTCAAGTGAATTTGGCTCATAGATTTTTTGTTTTAAAAAAAAATTGATACTGACATCAGTTTTCCAGAAAGGAATTTAATAAAGTAAGTCAAAATATGTAGTTAACCAGCATTGTATTCCCCCCAAGTACAGAGGTGGAGGGAAGTTTAAGGAGCTTAAAGTGTTATTTATCACAGTATGACATAATTTAACCATGTTTACACGCTCTGAACACTTAGCACAACTGCAGGTGTTCTTGCAAACATTATAAATCTAACCCATCACAGGGAGATGTTCTTCACATTATGTTCATCATCATCATCATGAGCTTCTCAGGTTTTCTGCCATTGTTATTATGGCTTTAACTATTGCTTTTATGAATTATGAGGCAAGTTCCTCTTTTGCATGTCTCCTTTTTTCTTATAATAGAAAATTACTAGCATTGGCTTCAGCTGATTTTCATACAAGTATTTCATGACATTTTCCCTGTTAACATCCCAGTTGCCCCAATAATACACAGTCCCATTCAGGACTCTTGCAGTTTCACTGATGTTAAAAGGGACTAATTGTTGACAATAAGCTTGCCTAGATGACTTGGCTTATGCATGTAAGCAGCCTTGTTCATTAACATGTTATAATGAGAATTTACCCATATAAGAACATCAAATGCAACGTAAAGAAATTTTACTGGGGCAGCTTTTGCAATGATTATTTAAACGGAACCATTCACCCCAGCCATGTATTTTCTCTTATGAGCCTTGCATTTCCTGTTTTCAAAACAGCTTCTTAAGACGAGATATAACAGTCTAGGAAAGACCATTCCATAAAGAACGTGTGAACCCTTAGAGTTTGCTGGCATTCAAACCTGCACAAAAATGTTAATTATGATCCTGCCTGTGTGTTGATCAAGCCACCACCTGAGACAGTTGAAGACAACAAACAACACAGCTGGACATGTGGTAGAGAAATGAGTGTGAAAGTAACAAGTAAATGCAGTGACCAGAATGAGTGGCAAGCCTCCCAAACCCAGTGTTCTGCAAAAACTGCAGAGGGAAGGTGCTCAAACAGTGTGCTGCTGGAAGTGTAGTAAAGCTTCACATGAGAAAAGAGGAGAAGCAATCTACTTCAAGAGTTAAAACAAATAAGAAAGGGAAAAAATAATTAAAATACTCTAAGAACAAAGACTGGAGAAAAAAAAGACTCAAAGTATGGAAATCCTCAAGAAAGTTCTTGATTTGTATCATTATATAAAAGGAGTTTCTCTCTGGATAGTAAAACAAAGAGGAAAAAGTTCTCAACTTACTAAGGTCATTCCCACATGACAGCATTCAGAGATGAGAATGGAAAGAATCCTCTCCTTCCAGATACATCCATGATTTGTTCAGATTTCCCTGAAGCAGTTGAAGAACTTCCTTGAAGAAGCTGAAGGTTACCTTCTCCAACCATTTGCCTTTCGTGAGAGGGGGAGCAAGTAGTGACTCTGACCATGACTCCCTCAAAAAGAAATATGCAGCTCTCCCATTGCTCAAAAAGTCTGAGGCATGCCAAAAAGGGTCCCAAGCTCATCATCTGAGGCTGAGCCTCAAATGGCATCACTTAGCAATTGGCCAACTCATAGCTGAAAGCCTGGGAGTTAACTCTTGTGGGAACTGAATGGCAGTATATGGAAAGTTGTCCTGAGCTGCTACAATACCAAGAGACTTAGTTTAAACAAACAAATGCGAAGTGAGTAGGAAATCTATTTGGGGATGTTAAGATCCAAAGGAAAAATCTCAATTTAGAACTGGACCACCACATGCCATCTAAAAAAATGTGGCTTTGTACATTTTTAAATATATTTTAATATGAGAAAAGAGAAAGAGAGAGAAGGAAAAAGAAGAAAATAGGAAGGGAGGGAGGCAGGAAGGCAGGCAAGCAGGAAGGCAGGAAGGAAGGAAGGGAGAGAGAAAGAAAGTGAGGAAGAAGCCCATCACTGGGTTAGTCCCATACATCCATTCCTCCAGGTAAAATTGTATCTTGAGATTGTTCTAAAAAAACCAAACCAACAAACCACAAGAAATACCAAACATGGATGAAAACAAACAGAAAAAATGTTCGTGAGATTTAAACCGTCTCCCCTGAAAAGTTCCAACAAGCCTAGGAGCAGATAAACTCTGAAAAATCCCTTGAGGATGTCCCTTGCTTTTGCCCCAAGTATTAGGTTGTTTTTAAATTCAGATATTAGCAGAACAAACATTCTTAGCCAAAAAAGGAGAGACTTTGCTTGGTCTTCTTTAGATGTCTCACTAAAACTACTAAATCCCCAAATGGGAAGAGCTACTAACTAATGTGAGAAATAAATGACCCCAAATGGAGGGTCAGCATAAAGTTAGGAAAGGAACAGAGTGAAAACCCCCCAATTTTAATTGCTTTGTTGGCATAAGTTGTAATCTACCTTGTGTTCAATGCCTATGGGACCAAAAATTTCAAGCTACCCCTGAAAAGGAAAAAAACTTGTTACTATCCCCAAAATGAAATATGCATGCAAGTAAGGAGAAGAGTCATAACATTTCAAGATTGACCAGGTAATTCTGTTGGCAACTCACTGCACAAATGCAATCTAAACCCAAGGATGCTCTGCACTTTATGTCTTCCTGGGCTCTTTGGTTTGTGAGACCTCCCTCATACACAGAGTACCTCGTTCATGACTGGTCCCTGCAGCACCACCACTCACCGTTGACATGGCCAGGCAGCAAAGTGAAACTTAGTCCTGAGGGGAACGGGTCACAAATACAGCTTATTCTTAGTGATTTTGGGAGTAACAGGAAGGCTAAATAGCACAGGGTGATGCTGCCAAGAGATGGAGCAGCTATTTCTATTCACAGTATTCACAGTATGGATAAGGCTGGAAAGGACCTCAAAGATCATCTAGTCCAACCTATAATCCAGCTAACCTATCATCTGCATCTAGATCATATCGCTCAACACCTCATCCAGCCTTCCCTTAAACACCTCCAGGGTTGGCGAGTCAACCACCTCTGTGGGCAACTCATTCCAAATTCGGATCACTCTTTCAGTGAAAAACCTTTTCCTAATATCAAGTCTAAACTTNCTACCCTCTAACAGATCAACACGGGCTCCAAACTTGGTGTCATCTGCAAATTTGCTCATGATGGTCTCAATCCCATCATCAATATCATCAATGAAGATGTTGAACAAGACCAGACCCAACACCGACCCTTGGGGGACACCACTAGTAACCGCTCACCAACTAGATGAGGCACCATTTACCACCACTCTCTGGGCTTGACCATCCAACCAGTTCCTGACCCAGCAGGATTCCTATCAAAGCCCCTTGCTGCCATCTTCTCCAGGAGTATGTCATGGGAGACTGTGTCGAATGCTGTCCTGAAGTCCAGGTACACCACATCCACAGCCTTCCTCTCATCTGCCAGGTGAGTTACTTGATCGTAAAAAGAGATCAGGTTGGTCAAGCAAGACCTACCTCTTCTAAACCCGTGCTGACCGGGCCTGATCTCTTGTCCATCCTGTAGATGTTGCATGATAACGCTCAGCACCATCTGTTCCATAACTTTGCCTGGGACTGAGGTGAATCAGTTTAACTCTTCAGATATTGAACAAGGGGGCTACCAAAGCAAAACATGGAACCTGAACAGATCTTGGCACTAGAATTAGTATTGACAGTAAAGATATCCTGGGCAATACAGATACTCTAATAATTTAAATCTAAACAGAATATACAGCAAGAAGTGACAAATAATATTTGACCCTAGATATTTTCTCTCAGATACTAACCTGGTGGGACTGAGCAGGCTTTGCATTGGATGTAAACTGAATGTACTAACACTTGAAAATATCCTGTATGTAGAAAGTTAGCAGTGTTACTTTTTTATAATTTTTTTGAGTTTTTCAATAATGTACTTATATCTCCAGTTCCTGGAAGCAGAAAGTAACCAGTCAAAAACTCACAATTAATTTGTTAAACATAACCCAATAACCTAGGATTTATAAACCAAATTAGAGGGGTTTATGTGATTGATACAGGTGCCAGTACTTAAAAGATCCTCTGTGTCCCCAGGAGTCATATCTCCTAACTATATATGGCCCATAACAATAACCGTTCAGGGATGAGCACTTGCAGGCAGTGTAATTTTTCCTGATGGTCATTCAGTCATTACCACTTTCCAGCTGAAATTCATTCCATAGTTATTCAGCTCAAACAGACTTTAGGAGTTGGCTTAGGTTTCAGAGAGTGGACTGAAGATCTGAGTGTAAACCACTGACAGAGAGCTGAGGGGCTCTGAAAAACAGAGAGGTTGTAAGATGGACAAAGCCTAAAAAGGAGGCTCTGGGCTGCTGTGGAAAGCAAACAGGACTACGGAGTACATTGAGGAGACAAGATGGAGTGGGACTTCTTACAGGGACATGTAGTGATAGGACAAGGGGAAATGCCTTTAAACTGAAAGAGAGTAGGTTTGGATTAGATATTAGGAAAAAGTTCTTTCTTGTGGGGGTGGTGAGGCATTGGTTTCTCAAAGATGCTCCATCCCTGGAAATGCTCCAGGACAGGCTGGATGGGGCTTTGCGCAACCTGGTCTAGTGGAAGGTGTCCCTGTCCGTGGCAGGGCAGTTGCAACTAGATGATCTTTAAGGTCCCTTCCAACCCAAACCATTCTATGACTCTTTCAAATGCATAGGTCTTAAGTGTCTTAAAACCCATTAAGTCTCACAGAAACTGGAAGAGCCATTATGACTTATGGTTGAGAGAGACTTATTACTAACTCCTCAATATGTGATATGAGAATATCACTAAAGTAGAAGTTAGGTTTGGGATAGAGTTATGGTTACCCTAATCCAAAACCCACCACAAAACTTGCTAGACATCTTTCATCCTACTCACTTCAGCCACAATCCTCTGAGATCATACCTCTGTGTTCTGTCTCAGTGCTGGTGAGGAAGCAAGCAGACAGAGTAAGAAATTTTCCCAAGTAAGAGACAGTTGGAGAGCAGAGAGAGTATCAGCAAGTGAGGAGCTCTTAGTGATGCTGTGAACTTGGGAGAAGTCATATAAAATAACAAGGTTTCCTACTGCCCGTGTTTATCCCCTGTATCCTTGGGTTTCAGAGGCTCTTCAGCTGCTTTTAGACCCACCCTTCAGTTACTACCTGCATAGCAGGTGGCAGCTCTTAACTTGAAGACAGTGGGATCTGTCCCCAGCAGTAATCTACCCTGGCTAAAATTGTTCTGAGTCTTATTTCCCTCTTGGGCTGGTCACTGATGGAACAAATGCTAGCATCAAACCCAGCATCATCCCACATCAAAAGAGAAAATATACTGCACCTGTCTGTTGGCAATACCAACACCAACTGAGCATTAAGGCCACCTCTGCTATGTAGTCTAAGATAATACAGGAACCAATATTCTGTTTGCACATTTTAATTTTATATATGTAGGACAATACAGGAAACCACTGGGGAGACAATAGGGTAAGAATGAAAGTACGTAAAAACTTGGGATATATGATTAACTAACGTAGGCAGTTTAAACCAATGTAGTTTTAATTGTGCAAAGCAGAGTTACAGATTCAAAAGTGGGACTGAAACATGACAGAGATGAGTCAGAACTTTCCATGATAAAATGTTGGAATTAAAACTTTGAATGCTAAGTAGCCAGTAAACTTAGCTTTTACTTCGTTTTGGTTAAGACAAGATGGTGTGGTTCTATCGAGTTGCTGCATATATCTGAAGACATTTTCTATTATTGATAAAGTTAATTAAAGAAGGTTCTTGTACCATCATGCTCTATCCTTCAACCCGTATTGTTTCTGGATGTTCTCATCAAGAGATGTCCAAATCCTTCTTGAAACAGAGTTGCAGGTCAGACTAAATCATATCAAATCCCTGCACTAAGAAAGATAATATTTACTCTTGATTGTACTAGTCTGCCAGTCTTCTGTCTTTTATCCCTTTTTATTTTTATTCTGTATCCCATATTCATAATTTACATGCATTTCCAACCTATTTCAGAAGTTAGCTGTTATTCTTTACTTGCTCTCTGCACTACAGGATCTTAGGTGGCTAAGTAAGGTGCTTGTTATGTTACCCTTTGGTTTGGGTTCACTGAATGCTCAGGATTTTTTACCTGAAGTCTGGTGGTCCACCTATCTCCCTACCCTCTGAACAAGAAATAGCTATGCTGCTGAGGATTGCTTGCATTGGGAAATTGTTTAAAAGGTTTATAACTGCTGTATGAAGGCACTAGTAGTTAAAAAAAATTAACACAGATGACATTCGAATTGCTGAAGTCTTTCTGGACAGTCTTTGGACTCGGCCTGGATAGGTGTATGACTCCTTAGGGCAACATTTTTATAAGTCATCTAATGACATCCTTGCAAATGTAACTATTGTGTACAATTGTAATTAGATAATAAGGAGTAAACAAGAAGAACTTTGTAATGACACTTATGAATGAGGTGGGTATTGCTATGTGCTGCTGGAGTGTAAAAAAAGAATTTCCAACAGAACTGTGAAAGTGGTCCAAATGTCCAGAAATTAATTCAGTATTTTAAAAATCAAAATTTCACTGCATATATCACATTGTGGTTCTGCAGGGAAAATGTAGCCTAGTTTTCTCACATCTCATTTCTGCTTTATTCAACTGAACCTTCCACAATGCACCATGGAATATGACTTCGTATTACAACCCTCTTTTCTCTTTGTGTCTCTGACTGACAGAGATGAACCAGTGCGCAGTGCATCAAAACATCATTTCAGAAGGGAAATATTTCTTACTGCTTTAAGATTCATCCCAAATGATTAATTTTTAAAATTAAGGCTTTCAAGTAGATAGCCTTTTCCTTTGAGTAAAGCTCCTCTATTATTTTTAAATTGCTTCTAATATCTGTCTCTTTCCAAAGACAAAATACAGACTCAGAGATAATTTTTATTTTTCAAGGTGATCCAGCTTGAACACAAGTGCAAAACAAGCTCATGCAGTCGGTTTACTGCATAAAGCTAGAAGGTCACTGAGTGAAAACATTCAAATATCTCTCCCATTAAGTGTATATATCTAGAGTGGATTTAGAGTCCTGAAATAGTAAAAAAGCCATTACATTTTCTGAAAAAGGAAATCTTTAAAATGTAGCAAGAGTACAAAACTATGACTTTGAGGGTAGTAGTTGTGGAGGTGTTTAAGAGATGAGCTCAGTGACATGGTCTAGTTGGTGGGAGGCTTGGATGGATGGAGCGTGGTGCCCGTGGTTCCACACTTGTGGGCCTGATCCCTGCATGGGCATTCGCTTGGGAGTTGGACTAGATGATCCTGAGGGTTCCTTCCAACTCAGAATAACCTGTGAACCTGTGAACATCATCAAAATGCCTCCTCTGCAAAACGGGAGTAACATGGGAGAACTGGGAGGACTGTTTCAAATCTGTGAGACACTTACATAACAGAGTAATATAAATACTAAAAATACAAGTGATTCACCTGCTACTTCAACACCACAAACACAGTAAGAAATTACTTTGATTCCTTTACAGTAAAAACAAAGGGTCTAGGCTTTTAAAAATATATTTCTTCTTTTTCAACTACCTCCTTTATACCTTGGATGGAAATGGGACAAGATGCTATGCTGCAGTAAGTCAGCACATGGAAATCAGTGTCAGTAAACCAGGTAACAGTTCAGCCCCTGCACATGAGCAAAGACTGTTCTTGAGGACTCTAGGTTCAGGATTTCTAGTTCCCACAGTGATGTAGTGGTAAATCCCTTGCCAAAGTTTCAGTCTAAACATCTATATTAGCTGTGTCATCAATTTGCCTTCAGAAACAGCACTGACCTGTCTATTTATATTCACAGTTTGATTGGTTAACAACATTCACCTTGCAGAGTTGAGATAACACAAAATAAGTTGTGTAGTGAACAACTAACCAAATTGCTGGAGACAAGGAACATGAAGTTCTGCTTTTTTTTTTGTTTTAATGCTGCTTCTTCCTGCATCAAGGAATAAGGTTCCTTCTTCCTCTGGGTTGGATGGGTTAAAGACACCACTGCTTTCTCCCTCCCCTTAACAAGGACTTCCAACAACTGAAATATGTTCAGGCTTCACTTGAAGTCTCAGTCTTTTGTTAATAGAAAATATTTTCCTCAAAATTTAGATGCTTCAGGGACTACTGCTGCCTCTATTTCTTGCTGAACACATTTCCTAGGACTATGTTTTTTCTTCCTTTCATGCTTTCCCTTTATATTTCGATGCCAAAGAGATGATTTTTCTTGCCCTATGAGCAATACAAAAGCATCTCTGTGTGGCTCTTGGCCATGCAGTATGTGTTGCTGGCCACGGTGGAGCCAGCTAGGAATGGCTTCAGGGTGGGCAGCCATGTCTGCTTGTGCACCCATGGTGAGATGGAGTTGGCCTGAACTGGCTGTGCAGAGTAGAGCCAGGATATCACAGAAATGTTCAGGTTACCACCAGCCCCCAGCCCAACACAGTCTCAGTAAAACCCAAAGATATAGGCCTGGCAACAAAGCACTTAACTGCACTTCAACTGCTCACAAGGCACTTATATTAAAATGATTGAATGTTGGCAGCACCGTGTCATCTATCCTGTTCTTCTGCCTCATTATCTTATTTTTTTCTCTCTGTTCCTAGCTTAATCTTTTAATAACTTGTTGTGGTTTAGAGGCACCCACATTCCCACTGACAGGAATACACATTCTCACTGAGGTTGAGGAGTGGAGTTTACAAGCATGACTCAAGGCACCCTTAAATACACTTAATAAGTTTTCTCCAACTATATTTTTATGTAGACTGTTCTGCTGTGCTACAAAGAAATCAGACTCTTATCTGAGATATATTCGCAGCAAAGCTATTTCCTTAGTACTCCTCCAAATATGGATTGATGGAAGGAGATAGTGAAGTGTCAGTCACAGAGCTTGTCCAGCCAAATGTACTGATCATGCAGATGAGTGCATAGTATATAATCTGCATAATATTTACAGTTATACCCCCTCCATCGCGAGGAAAGGGACAGGCGACAGCCCTCGCAAAAGCCTACACCACACAAAGAACTGCAGGTCATTAATATGCATGCAGGCCATGCCCATTGCCCCACCCCCCGGAACTCCGCAGGGCTCCGGGCACTTTTTTGCTTCTCCCCTCGGACTCTCTGAGCACGGTGAAGAAAAGGGAACCGTTTCTGAGCCCCCTCTGACTCGGGAGACCCCCCCTCCCAACCCCGAGAATCTGCGGGTCCGCCGTGACCAAACCCTGTGCCGCTGCTCCTGCCCTCTCCCCAGCCCCAGTGCTCATGCCCGCCACCTGCCCTGTGCGGTCCACCCCGTCCCGTGCCGCCTGCTCCACGCCGCCCATCCCGTCCCGTGCCGCCCGTCCCGTGCACCATCCATCCTGGGCACTGCCGGCAGCGCCACACAGCACGGAGTGGGGGTTCAGCTGCGGCAGCAGAGTGAGCATGTCCCGCTGGCCGCTGCCTCCAGCCCAGCCCCACTTTCCTGCGGCACTGCCCTTCCCCGCCTGTAGCCATGGAAACAGTAACACACGCCCGTGGGGGGGGAGGTCAGTTCCCCAGGTGCACTTAGAGTAACAGGGGACAGCGTGACTCTTGGCTCCCCCCGTGGGGCCGGGCCAACACCGCCTCACGGGGAGCTCCAGCACCGCCCCTCAGTGGAGCAGAGGCACTGAGCATGCGCGAGCCGGAAAATTTCGCAAATGGTGGAATCAAAATTGCGATAAATTCACATCGCAAATGCGCGAGGTCGTAATGGAGAGGTCGCGATGCAGTGGGGATTCACTGTATACACATCTTGCCAAAATTAAATTTACTGTTCTCCCAGGTGAAGAAAGGATTAATTTCTGATGGTTTATTTGAGGGATAGGGATGGGGGAAGTACAAATAAATAAAAGTCTAGAATACAGTAGGAGCCATGTGAATCAGAAGAAAAAAAGTAGCATCCTTGTGGCATCACAGCATCACACAGTATCACAGTATTAGCAAAGTTGGAAGAGACCTTGGAGATCATCAAGTCCAGCCTGTAACCCAACACCAACCCATTGTCTAAACCATGGCACTACCCACAGGACCATCCAGTCCAACTCCCCACCTACCAGACCATGTCACTGAGCTCCTCATTGTGCCTTCTCTTAAACACCTCCAGGGATGGCGACTCCACCACCTCCCTGGGCAGACCATTCCAATGAGAGATCACTCTCTCTGTGAAAAACCTCGTCCTAACATTCAGTTGGTGTGCACTACCTGCACTGCCTGCTACTGCTGTGGCTTGCCTTGGTACCCGGAACTGTGCAGGTGAATGAATTCCTGAAGCTGGTGTGACCTGCAGTCACATCACTGAAAAGTAATGACAAGGGGGTCATGGCATTCACCTGTTTCTGCCTCCACATGCTTGCGATGGTCTGTGTACGATGGAGAGTTCCATGAGAGCTGTGGAGACAGCAGCTGGTTACCCCTAGGGCCACATGCTGCACCATGTCAGGATGGCAAGACAGTGGGGTTCATGTCTCACATGGCAGACAAGTCACTGGAACCTGTGTGTCTTGGAGCATGGCTGTTGGTTTGGTGACTGCAGTGGGACAGACAGAGAAGGCAATACGAGAAAATGCCTGCCAGAATCTGTAAACATGCTTTGCTTTGCTTTGGTTTTGTTTCTATCTAGTCTCCATGGACATCTACTAATCCTGTTATGACAGAGTTAAGCTGCAGTACAGAATTTGTGATCCCCAAACCTGGGAATAGGCACCAGGATGTAGGGTGCTTCCCAATCCCAGCTAACTCGTTTTACAGGGGTTTCTTGCATCTTCTCAGCTACTTAAGCCAGCTGGTATGTGCACCTGAGGATGGGATCAGGGTGGAGCCTCTGAACACAAAGGCTTTGTAAGGTATATAAACCACAAATTCTTCTGAAAGGCAAGCTCAAGTTAGTATGGCATGAGAATGTGTTTTAAATAACACCATTGAAATTCTAGCTTGTGTTCAGGCACTTTGTTCAGTCAAGGCTTAAATGCTTCAGTCTTCACATTTTCATTAGCTGGGAAGAAACAACTGAGAGTGTGGCACTGCCTGTCCCATAATTGCAAAAAAAATTCTTATGGTGATCATTAAGCTTTAGGTGTGTGATTCCTGAAGGAACATTTTGTCAGGCAAAACAAGGCCAGGCTTTTCAAGCGTTCATCTCTTTGTGTCAGTGTTGAAACAGACTTCCCCACTGGAAATACGTGATTGAGTAAGCCTAATTATACCTTGTGGCTTCCAAGAACAGGCTTTTATGTTAATGCAACAGGAGATACATTCTCTGTCCTAATTCACAGCCGAGAACACTCCACAACTGAGTAACTGGTATGATCTTCCAAAGTGGCAATACTCATCTATTTGCTTGTTCCTCACATATCTCAAATACATCATTATAACCCCAGCTCTCAGATATGGTTGTTGTAGCACCACAAGGACATGTTTATGCACTGCAAAGCCTTTCTTTCCATACAAAACACTGCATAAGAATCAAAATTCTTCTGGAATAGGAACAGGTGACCCTTCCCTTCTAAGGTCATTTCTTTCTCATATGCCAAAGCCAAGCTCAGATGAGGATTTGGAAACACTTCTGGGGAAAACAGTGGAAGCACTTCCTTTTTGGTCGTCTGCCCTTGTCCTTTCTGTTCTTGGATAGCTTCACAGTCTGATGGCTATACAAGCCAGTGATGTCTTCCTGGGGCTAGACAAAGGCCCAGGCTGCCAGATCATCTGTTGGAAACCTGATTTGAAAACAAACAGACCTTAAAATAGTATTTCTGCCGTTGCATTAGCTTCAAACTTTCAGCCCTGTGTTGAATTGGACCAAGCAGAAGGAACAAAGTAAGTGGTGCTAAAATGACTCTTGTGCCTCCTTTGTCCATCATATTACTCTAATGTCAACTGCTTCAGTTGTTTTTAATTTCTCTCTTCTTCCTTTATCGCTGTTTCTTGATTGGGTTTTTTGCTCTGCCCTTTATCTCATCACTTCTGCAGCTCTCTCTTCAGGTGTTCACTTCCTTTTGACCACTTGAAGTGCCAGACAAGACTTGAGAGACTGAGAAAATGAAGAGAAGAATGATGTAAAGGGAAAAAACTCAAAGGCAAAAAGCCATGTGGCTTTTTCCTCTACTTCAGTGCAGACAGAGCCCACAAAGCATGACTAACACTAGTATGAAGAGCACACGCGTCTTTGGTATCTCCCTGCAATGTTCTGCCATTGTGTTTCTACACAGCAGGCCTTCAAAATAGTCTAATCATAACCTGCTTCATATTCTTCTGACACACCACCAGCAATAAAAGCTCTTCTCTCTTTACATGCTCATTACAAATTCAGCCACTGGCTGCAGGGGTTGCCTTCACCCCTCTTACAATGTGTTTCTTCTACCTCAGGGAGACCATTTATTTTTGTCCAACTGTTTTCATGAAGTCTTTATTTGGCACAGGTTTTCCAAGGCACAGACATACACACAAAATAGGGAATCTCAGAAGTTTCTTCTCTTTCCTAATTTGGCCAGAAAAGAAAACCTTTCCTTTCACCTTAACCCTTTAGATTCACTGAACACTGAGGAAATGTTACCTTTTTGAAGGCATTGTGCTATCCCTCCAGTTACAACATCAATCTTGGAGCTTTGTCCAAGTGCACGTGGTGACCTGCCTTGACTTTGCCTTTCGCTTTCCTCCCACACGGCTCATCTACAGGCTGTGGAACACCACTAACCTGCTTGGTTAATAAATCATAAAACTGGATTTCCTAGGGTTCCCCTCGCCAGGAGCATGGTGGCTGCCACTGAACGTCTGCAATTCTTCACATGCACAACTACCCATTGTCTGCAAAAAGTATCATTATTCTAGATGAAAGTAATTCTTTCTAAGCACATATCCTAAACATTTTAAATACTGCAGCAGCTCCCATTGAAACCTCCAGCAAAGGTCACTTCTTGGCTTAAAAATGGATTTACATTTTTGTTCTGAAAATTGAAGAAAATTGCCTGTTAAGCACACTTTTTTCCTCCAGCTAGTAAATTACATGATTATTTCTGTTGGATGTTATCTAAAACTGCCAGAGCACGTTGGTCTTGCTGACAAGATTGTATCACCTCGAGCAGGATAGTGCATCTGGGCTGGAAATTGATCTGGTTTTCAGAGGACTGTGGTTTCTGGAGAAGTTGGAAGAGACAATGCCAGAAAATCCTTAATGCTGTTAGGAAGGAGTATGATCATCTTAAAGATGGGATTATATTTTTTTTAATGTAATAACAAGAATTGGGTGTTTGCAGAGGAAGAGCTCCTGTGTTCCCATTTCAGCACATTGATGCTGATTTCCACTTTAGTTTAGTGAGAAAAAAATCAGTATATTCTCCTCTGCATCTACTCTGCTCTTGAGAATTCTGGTTCCAAGTGCTTTGTCTGCAGCAGTGGTACTAATAGAGTCTGCTTATTTGCCTTTAATCTAGTTCATGGGTACGTCTGTGACTTTCCATTCCTGTACAACCAGTGCAGCCTTCAGCATTCCGTTTCCTTTGTTTTTCAGGTCTTGCAAGCAAGAGGCAGCACCTCTCTGTCTGAGAAAGAAGGTGACTATCACCTCTGATTCCCTGGAGACCAGAGCACCCTTAAAGTACTGTAATAGCAAGTGTACACTCTTGTGACCAGAGTTCCTCCTTCATGGGAGATGATAAAGCATGAGGCTGCCACAAGGCTCACTTTCTGCCTCACCAAGGGGAACATGGGGGTGGTAGATATGAGCACTGTAAGCACAAAACAAGACTCTTCACAAATACCTCTGGCCTACTTTTCTTACAAAAGAAGAAAAATAATTTGAATTGTAATACTGGTTGGCTTATTGTCTTAAATCAATGACATCTAGTAGTCAATTTTTTCTGAGTCTCTTTTAATTAATAGAGTACACAAATATTTAAACACCCTAAAGGCTTTTGCCGTTTCATTCAAAACTCAGAGATAAAATGCAGCGGAATAAAGATTTCATCCCAAACTTTTTTAATATAGTCTTATTTTTAATGAGAAAGGGCAGGGCTTTATTCTTACTTACATACTTTTAAAATGCCCTTGCACGTTCCCTGTTAGTTCTCTAAAAGCAGACCGATAAGGTGGTTCTTTGCCTTTGTTGACAGAAGACAATCCCGGACACATTGGGGAAGGTCACAATGACAGAGTTCAGTACCCAGTCCTTCCTCAAAGACATTGAGGCTGTGTCTCAAGGCAAGGAGACAGGGAGCACAAGCTAACAACATAACTAACTTCTCATCTTTTCTGATGGATAGAGAGAACAGATCGAAGTCAGCACACCAGGGCTGAAGGGATCAGTGCTGCACCCCTGGTTAGGACCTTGGAGACAAATTACAACAAAGTTCATAATCTCATGCAAAATGTAGGCTCTAGTCCCACAAAGCATTGAACATTATCAGCTGTTATTACCATAAATTGGGTAAAAGATACTTGGTACTTTGTACTTTTCCAAATCTATATAAATATGAGGAAGCTACACTAGATAGCAAAAGGTGCAAAATCAAATGATACTGTGAGTTATGTATACATACTTGTGTATATTTATGTATTAACACAATGTATTAATTACCATTTTGACATAGAGGGAAACAGATCACTTTGATCAATTACTGTGCTTGTAAAAAAAATTATGAACTGTTCAGTTACATAAACAAGACTTTATCTAGATGTAAAGATTTATGATACATAGTTACGATTTTATCAGCTAGATTTCCATTTTAAGTACTTAGTAGCTGATGAAGCATGTTGTAATACAGATGATTTGCTAACATGGTCGTATTTTCTGGGTCTTTATCAGAAGAAGAGAAGCATCTTTCATTGTTTTGGGACTCTGGATTCCTAATATTGATCCACAAAATTGTCATGGGGAGAGGCCTTTTGTTCTATTGTAAAACTTTTCTCCTTTTTACTGGAACAGACAATAGGTATCTCTTCTTATCTCCCTTTCCCTCGCCTGAAAGGAATGTGGCATGGAGGACCCTGTGTCTTATCTTCCCTCTCCTGAAAGGAATGTGAGGAATGTGGCCACGGGAGNGTTATTGTTCAAACGTATATATATACATATATATATATGTATATTTGTTATATTAATTTTTTCCCCTTTCTCCCAGTAAAGTTCTTATTTCTCTCTCTATATATATAATTCAAGTATTTCTAAATTTAATTCATGCTTCATCTTAATTGACCAAGGACAAAAATTAAGATCAGTAATTTAAGCAACACCCAGAGACTCTTCTAATACATTGGACTCATGAAAAATCAAGATATTTGCAATCTCTCTGAATTATAATACTTATGAACTTACAAATTATATAAAAATGAAGTGATGGTATTTTACCATTAGCTTCAGTAACGCGAACTGATGGCAGAACATCCTCCACTTGCTAACAGAGAAAACAGCTCTCGGTTCAAGTGGCAACATGACAGAGTGGAACACTGGTGTCCCTAATTACAGACTCAGCAAAACCTAGCAAGACTGAGTCCAAGGACTGAGAAGACAGTGTGCTATTTCTGAAGACAGCATTTGTCAGGTGAGTGAATCCCCGCTCCTCTTTGAGATTGTGTGGGAATGCTATCATCTCTGGTATCGGTGCTCCAGGATGAAAAGCAGCAAATTTACTGTGTATATCCTACCTCTGGCCACCATTGATGTGACCTCCATGCAAACACTAGTGGGCCTGCAGTCACAGAATCACAGAATATTTTGAGTTGGAAGGGACCCACAAGGATCATTGAGTCCAACTCTTAAACGGCACCACTGCCTCCCCAGCGGGGAATGGAACCCCCAGTCTCCCGTGTGAAAGGCGGGGACACTGTACTAAAGTGGATTTTTTTTGTCATCTGCAGTTTCAGGAGAGCTTCTCAGCCACCTCAGCCGAGTGCTGGGCATTTTTTTCTCCCCTAGGTACAACGCTGGTTCTTTCCTTTCAACAACTGCAGTGTGGTGCCTGAGGTTCCAGTCACTGGCATGGCATCAGTGCAGTTGGCCTGACCCTCTCTCATCCCACATTTGTGCTCATCCTTAGAGCCTGTCCTGCATGCTCAGTGGGATGGAGGGTATTGCCAAATGGAGGACACACAAACTGTGCTTGCTAAGGGCTCTGGGAGCAACAATGCAATAATTCACTTCAGTCATTAACTACCTGATTTTTAACCCCCTCATGGTTATCTCCAGTTTCATATTGTTCATCACTGCTAAAATAAGCCTCCAAATGAGGCTTGACCTCACCAGTATGGTCACTGCCATGGCATTCCTCATCTCTGCCATGCTGTCAGACTCGCAGCCACTGTGAAACACAGACTTCCTACATTGCTGCCAGTCAGACTCATGTACATTTCTGCTGCTTTCAATATCATCAACAGCAGTGCAAACCTCCAGTCTCCTTCTGTGTTGGGGAATGAAATAAAACTTGGAGAAGCCATTCAGAGAGCCTTCAGAAAGCCTTAAAGGATGGGAGAGGGATGGCAAGGTGAGAGCAGAAACAGAGCCAGGACGAGTTGGAAATCCAGGAGTTTAGTCACAAGACCCTCTTGAGGAGATGCATTCTGCAGGTGGATGAGTTTTTCAGACTTTTGAAGATTATAAAGACAGCAAGTTCATACATGAGATTACCCAGAAGGAGTTCACAGTCTTCAAGACAAGCCGAATTGAAGGTGAGGTGAAACAAGTTGCAGGTGATGGTATAAGATTTGCTCTGTGACAAAACCAAAGTATTTTACCATTGAGAAATCAAACAGGCTTGGAAAAGTTAATTTTCCATTGAATTACTACTTAAATCACAGAATCACAGAATATTCTGCATTGAAAGGAATCCACAAGGATCATTGAGTCCAAGTCTTAAGTGAATGCCCATACAGGAATTAAACCCACAACCTTGGAATTATGAGCACCATACTTTAACCATATGAGCTAATCTCGGGATCTTTTTTTTTTTTTTAACCTAACTCCCCATTCCATCATCCCATTGTCTAGATCATGTCAATGAGTTCCTCATTCAGTCTTTCTTTAAGTCTACCTCTGGGGATGGTGACTCCACCACCTCCCTGGGCAGACCATTCCACTGAGGAATCACTCTGTGAAAAAGCTCTTCCTAATACCCAGTCCAAACTTCCCCTGACGCATCTTAAGACCGTGTCCTCTTGTTCNTATGTCCAAAGTGAAGAACCCGCCATTTGGACTTGTTAAATCTCATAGCATTAGAATCTGCCCATCTCTCTAGCCTGTAGCATGCAGGTAAAGCTCAGTAGAGAGCGTATGTGGAATCAGAAGTGTCAGCCAAACTGTACAAGTACCAGGGAGTCTAAAGATGGAAGCAGGTACCTATGGGATTGGAAAGTGCTCTGGTCGCATTTCTGTTCTCCCATCACCATGCCCTACTGTTGTGCTAAGTTATGGCACATACAGGACATTTATCAATGCAACTCATGAGGAAGAGCATCCCCCTTCCACAGGGATTCCTCTTGCTGAAGAGAGCATTCAGATACCCCTCACTGAGTAGCCAGCCCCAGCCCATCCCCTGGAGACTGCCCAGCATCTGGAGGCTGTAGGACCCCAAGGGAGGCCCAGGAGCTCAGTATGTCTCCTGTGGCACCAGTTCCCACGACCCAGCAGCCCTGTGGAACAATTACATCAAGCTGCTTCTATCCCACATCCCAGGGGAGGGGGCAAGTTTTGAGCACTGCAGGCAGCTGTGGGAGCTTGTGGATTTGCAAATCCTCACATTTATATAAGAATGGTGAAGTCTGTTGTACATGTTTCATGCACAAGACAGACGAGTTCCAAGGGGAGATTGAACAACTGCCTGTTTTGGTTTTACTGGCTGCACTTGGAAACAAGCAGCTTCCTAAATGGTGAGAAATTAAGACTGCATGAACTTTGTTAACTGAAAACTAGAGGCAAAGCAGAAATTCTAGCAGCATCTTTTAGAGCAATATCAGAACATGCAACAGCTCTGTCCAAACACTAGTGCCAAGTTTTATGGGGCGAATAAAATAGTTTGTATTACTTCAAAAGTCAGAATGAGCATTGCAGATTACTCTTTCACTGCTTAGAAACCCAGGTAAACTCTAGGACTCTGAACGGGTTGGACCAGGTCGAGATTTGGAAATATGTATTTTAGGATTTCCTCAATTTGTATGTGCCTAGGTGATGAGGAATTACATTTTTATGTTTTAAATAACACTTTTTTCTATTTTCCTTTTTAAGTGGATATATTTCTGCCAGGACACCATGCGTTTCTCTAGTGTCACAATCATTACCTCTTGCAGATTTCTATCTCAGGTATTTTAAAAGCCAGACTAACTTACATCAATGAGATGAAGTTCTTTGCCAACAGACTTGCTGTTGCCATTTTCTTTTAAAGCTTGGCTGTGGAAGGTCTGGGATAGGTCCATGGGTTGAGATCAAAGATGACTGGGTTGAAAGCCTATGGGTTAAGGTCAAAGGGTTAACCAACAAGATCAACATTGTGATTGGAGTATGCTACAGACCACGCAATCAGGAGGAAGATGTTGACCTATTGTTCTATAAACAACTAGAGGACATCTCAAGATCACACTCCCTAATTCTCCTAGGCGACTTCAATCTCCCAGATATTTGCTAGGAACAGAATCACAGCAGAAAAGAGGCAGTCTAGAAGGTGTGTAGAGTGTATCGCAGATTGCTTCTTATCGCAACTACAGTCGGTCCTCTTCCACTTCGCGCCCCCTATATTGCTGCTTCACATCTTAGCAACGTGATTTTTCAGCATTATAGGAGGCCCATTTTGCAACTGCGCATGCACGACCTGACACACATGAATATTCAAATTAAGCAGCCATGAATTTTCAAATCAACCCCCATGTCATGCCGCACAGACCATGGGTACACTGCTCTGCCTGCACCGTGCCCGCACTGCGGTGCCTGCCCTGGCTCGGCTCCTGTCCCATGGTCCCTGTGCCGGCTTGGCTCTGTTCCTGTCCCGTGGTGCCCATCCCATGGTCCCTGCCCCGGCTCGGTTCGGCTCTCATCCCATGGTGTCCATCCTGTGGTCTCCACCCTGGCTTGGCTCAGCTTCCATCCCGTGGTGCCCAGCCCATGGTTCCCGGCCTGGATCAGCTCTGCTCCCGACCCGTGGTGCCTGCTCCGGCTTGGCAGTGTCAAAACAGTGCTGGAGCACTGGGGGGCCGTGTGAGGGTGCGGGACAAATTTGCATATTAATGAGCTGCCATTCAACACAGATGTAGGGCTTTGCGGGACCCAATTAAGACCACAGGTCCATGATATAGGAGACCCGGCTGTAGTTAGTGTGCCTACCAGGGGCAAGGCTTATCTTGACCTGCTGTTCACTAATGAGGAAGAGCTGGTGGGAAATGTGGTAGTCGGAGGTTGTCTGGGATGTAGTGATCATGAAATAATTAAGTTTTCAATAAATAGTTAAACAAAGAAAGGGTCAACAAAACATCCAAACTGGATTTCTGTAGGGCAGACTTGGAGTTATTCAAGGAATTGATTAGGAAAGTTCCTTGGGAGGCAGCCCTCAATAACAAGGGGGCCCAGGAGAGCTGGGGGCACTGCAAGAATGAGATCTTGAAGGCACAGAAGTGGGCTGTCCCAGTGTGCCATAAGGTGAGCTGGAAGGGTAGACAGTCGCCCTGGGTGAGTAAGGAGATTTCAAATTAACTGAGAGCAAAAAAGAGGATGTACCACTTCTGGAAGGAGGGAAGGTAACTCAGACAGCATTTAGGGATGTTGTTAGGTCATGTAGAAAAAAATTAGAGATGTAAAAGCTCAGTTTGGGCTTAAATTTGCCACTACTACACAGGATAATAAAAAAGGCTTTTACAAGTATATTAATGGCAAAAAAGGGGCAAGGGCAATCTCCAATCTCTATTGGATCAGGAAGGAAACATAATCACTGGATATGAGGAAAAGGCACAGATACTTAACAATTTTTTTGCCTCTGTTTTCAATAGTAAACCCAACTGTTTACGTGATAAGTGGTCTCTTGACATGGTTGACACAGACAAGGAAGAGTTTAACCCCCTTTAATCCAAGAGGAAGATGTTAGAGTTCTACTTGTACATTTAGACTCTCATAATTCTATGGGACCTGATGGGATACATCCTAGAGTGTCCTCTGTCTTTCTGAGGGGACTATGCTGACAAAATACTCCTCTTCCAATGGTCCCTTGTGTCAGACTGGGTATAATGACCCCTCTTCCTTAAGCGTAAGGATTATTGGAAGAAATATGCCCACATCATTTCATGGACTGTCCCCTCTATGAGTCTTCTTTGGAGGGTTCTCCATTGCTGGAGACTATAGCAACCAGTGGAGAGGGGCTGTTTGGAAAAGCCATGGGAAAACTGGAGATAAAACCAGAACATAAGAGTCAAATTTGCTGCTGCATATAAGATACCACAAAAATGTATTAATGGAGCAGTTGTACAGCAGGGTTTTCCCATGTCTAAGGCATATGAAAAATTCATCAGTTGCTTCATCAGCACACAAAGTTCTGACCCAGCTGCAGTGCTGCAATAAAGCCAAAGCCATCCTGGCCACTTGGCACTTGGCTGTTGCATAGGCTTCACCCAGCAAGACATCTACAACCTCACCATTCCAACATACACCATGTTTTTCAGCTATGATGTCTTTCGAATGAAAGCATAATGTTAAGAATAGTTGATTCATACCATTAGAAAACATAGAAGTATACAAAATTTTATTCTGTATGAAAAGAATACCTTTTAAGAGAGGTAGATCCTGCTCTCCTCCAATGCCAGTGTGTACCTGGCATATCACCAGTGAAGCCAAGAGCAGTGGCAAGGACAGAGGAATATTTAAAGACAGTTTTGCCTTTTCCATGCCTTCCCAATGGAGCAGAGGTGTTATCTCAAAACTCACATATTTAATCTTGAACATGTAAAAAAAAATATATATCAAAATATACCAATATATCAATATATCAAAAATCAAATTGATCTTGGAAATATATATATGTATTCTGATTTATAGTGCTCCATTTGCAGGGCAAACTTTTTAATGTACACCTTCACACACAGCACACTGAATCATAATTGCCAGCGTGCGCGATTTACTGCAGCTCGCAGTGGCATTTAGAGCCCTGCCCCGCTCCTGTGTGCTCTGCTTGTGCCAAGAGAGACAAGGGGAAGGAGCAAAGAACTGTCCGCAGCCCTGCGGAGTTCTGGGGGGTGGAGCAATGGGTGTGGCCTGCATGCTTATTAACGACCTGCAGTTCTTTGTGAGGTTAGGCTTTTGTGATGGCATTGACCTCTCCCTTTCCTTGCGATGGAGGAGGTATAACTGTATATTAAAAACAGCATCCTCCAGTTTTGTAAAGAATCCTTAGGGTTCTCCGTCAAGAAAAGCAAAGACTGGTTTGATGAAAATAACCAAGAGATTCAGGAATTGTTGTCAAAGAAGAGAATTGCTCACCAAGCACACCTTGCTCAGCCATCCTGCCATGTAAGAAAAGCGGCGTTTCGCCCTGCATGCAGTAAGCTCCAACAGAAACGTTGAGACATCCAGAACAAGTGGTGGATGCACACAGCAGAAAAGACTCAACTTAGCGCTGATTCAGGTGATTACAGAGGATTCTGTGAGGTTCTGAAAGCAGTGTACGGACCCACATATCATGTCCAAAGTCAGCTACTAAGCACAGATGGCCAAATGCTTCTCACAGATAAAACCTCCATCCTGAATCAATGGTCTGAACATTTCCAGACTCTCTTCAGTGCCAACCATGTAGTGCAAGGCTCAACAACAGTGCATTATACAAAAAACAGTGAAAAACAAATTGGATATAACCCCTACTATTCAAGAGACTCTTAAGGCCATACAACAGGCCAAAACTGGCAAGGCAGATGGAACTGATGGAATCCCACCTGAAGTCTGGAAGCATGGAGGCCAAGCTCTCCATGCTAAATTTCATGAGCTTGTTGTGCATTGCTGATAAAAAGGTGAACTACCATCAGATCTCTGTGATGCAGTCATCATCACCCAGTATAAGAAGAAAGGAGAAAAATCAGACTGCTCAAATTATCGAAGCATCACCTTTCTTCCTACTGCTGGTAGAATTCTTAAAAGAATTCTTTTGAACAGACTATTACCAGTTATCTCAGAAGAACCTGAAAGTCAATGTGGTTTCAGAGTCAATAGGAGTACAACAGATATGGTATTTGTTCTGAGACAATTGCAAGAGAAGTGTAGGGAGCAGAACAAAGGACTCTATGTAACCTGTGTTGACCTCACCAAAGCTTTTGACACTGAGCAGAAAAGGCCTGTGGCAGATCTTAGAATGATTAGGATGTCCTCCTAAGTTCCTCAAAATTATTATCTTGTTACAGGAGGATCAGTGTGGCCAAGTCAGATATGGCAATGCACTTTCTGAGCCCTTTCCAATAACCAATGGTGTGAAACAAGGCTGTGTTCTCGCACCAACTCTATTTACTATCTTCTTCAGCATAATGCTCCAAAGGGCCACGGTAGAATTCAATGAAGATAATGGTATTTACATCC
>WEKX01024264.1:2817-63304 GCA_013390025.1 Pitta sordida
CGATGTTATCAACACCCTGGTTTTCACAGTCCAGTCTTAGCCCCAGAGCTGGCAGGCCAAACTTTTGTCAAGACCTTAGCCTCAGTTTTAGGGGTATATTGTCCAAATTTCTGATGACAAGGTTGAGACAGTATTCTTATGGACTCCTACACCTTGTTCCCTCTTTTTCTCCTGGAGAAAAAAGGGAATATGAGATCTGTTGTAAGAGAAGGAGGGATGGGGGGGAAAAGGTTGCTTTTAAAATGATGCTTCTCACATTAAGCTCTGATCCTGTTAGTTAATAAATAAATCCTTTATATTCCTCACTTGTAGCTTGCCTTGTTTTGCCCATAATAAACATTTTTTCCAGTTTTTTTCTCTGGGAGAGGTTGTGGGTGAATCTCTGGCATCCAGCCAGGGTCAAACCATGACAGATAGTGACAGTAAAAATATGCACTGTGTTAAAACTAACTGAATCAGGTATCTCCGCTCCCTGGACATGGTCAGTGGATTTTTATTTGTTCTGGCCAACTGTTTTTTCAAGCACGTATTCTGCTTCTTTATTTCTGACCTCTTTGCCCAAAGGTTTGGCTATTGCTCTGTCTCTGCTTTTCCCTTCTTCTGTCTTACTTTTTCCCTCCTTTTCCTCTTGTCATTTGGTTTTTAGTCAGTTCCTCAATTCTCCAAGTTCTGGATCATCTACAGGAGATGCACAGACTTCCTTGATCTATATGGGTTTTCTTTGCATGACGTCTGCAGTGAGATTTATCAGTGCTCTGTCCTGAGACCTGATCAATGTAATATGTCTATCAGTGACCTAGAGGAGGTGAGTGACTCCAGATGACTGCAGATGACACTAGACTGGAAGACACTTGTCAATACTCAAGGGCAGAGCTGCTGGATAG
Organism: Pitta sordida; assembly: GCA_013390025.1. Lineage (NCBI taxonomy): Eukaryota > Metazoa > Chordata > Aves > Passeriformes > Pittidae > Pitta > Pitta sordida. The sequence continues at coordinate 3,702 of WEKX01024264.1, forward strand.
AGAGATCAAGACAGGACAGAGGAATGAGCTGACAGGGGCCTTATACAGGGACTCATCTTGAATATTATTTGCAGTTTTGGTCACTGTAATATAAGGAATGCAATGCAATGCAATGGAATGCAATGCAGTGAAGATGGTGAAGGGCCTTGAGGAGAAGGTGTATGAGGAGCGACTGAGGTCACTTGGTCTGTTCAGCCTGGAGAAGAGGAGACTGAGGGAAGACCTCATTGCAGCTACAACTTCCTTGTGAGAGAAGAGGAGGGGCAGGCACTGGTCTCTTTTCTGTGGTGACCAGTGACAAGATCCGAGGGAAAGGCCTGAAGATGAGCCAGGGAATGTTTAGATTGGATACTAGGGAAAAAAAGGTTCCTAACCCAGATGGCGGTTTGTTACTGGAACAGGCTTCTCAGGGGAATGGTCACAGCACAAATCTGACAGAATTTAAGAAGTGTTTGGATGATACCCTCAGGCACATGGTGTGACTCTTCAGGATGGTCCTGTGTAGGGCCAGGATTTGGACTATATGGTCCTTGTGGTTCCTTTCCAACTCAGCATAATCTGTGATTTGTGATTATGAAATGAGAACTTTATAGACAGCAAGCTGCACACAAACCTGGCAGCACAAAAGAGCAAAAACCTCCTCGACTGTATGAACAGGAGTGCAGCCAGTAAGTAAACAGAGGGAAGTGACTGTCTTCCCTTACTCAGCATGCATTAGACCACATCTAGATATAGCAGCCCATTTGGGATCCTACTACAAGAAAATCATTGACAAAGTGGTACAAGTTCAGCAGGGCCACCATGATGGTCAGGTGTCAAAGTGCTTGTCCTGTGAAGAGAGGCAGAGGGACCAAGACTTACTCAGTCTGGGGATGAGATGGATGTAGGAGGACCTCACAGCAGGCCCCATCACTTATGAGAAGCACTGATACTACAGAGCCAGGCTCTTCATGGTGATCAGAGCCAAAAGGCTTGTGGTGAAACAAGATGGATTTAGAGTGCATATAAAGAGAGACCATAAAGACAGTCCAGCAGTGGAAGAGATTTCCTGGGAGACTGTACAGTTTTCATTCATAGAAATTTTCAAGATTTGATTGGATAAAATCCCAGGCAACCTTCTCTGACACCACAGCTGACTAACAGCCTCCTGAGACTGCTCACAAACAGAATTATCCTGTGATTCTATGATTTTAATTCAGTCCTTGTCCTATACTTTTGCCTTACCTAAACTGCAATTCCTAGTTTTGCTAATCCTGACCTCACTTTGCTGACTTGACATCCTGGCTAGACCTTGGCTTCAATTTTACAGGTTTGATGTGCAGTGACCAACAAATCCGTGGTGTAATTGACTACTGCTGCCAATCCACCTCTGCCGGAAAATCCCAGCTGTTAGAAACCTCAAGTTTCTCAGAAGACCTCAAAAGTCTGTAAGGACTCACTGTAATCATAAAAATGTCTGAAGTTTCAGATTTCATATCTACATTTCACAATTTCTTGCTCTTTCACCTTCCTGGGAATAACATCTAAACCAGCTTGCCTGGGCTGAAGCACAGGCAAGAGGCAGTGACATAATGGTTGCAGTGGAAGCACGTATTTTATTATTAGCATCCTGGAAATGATAGAGAAATTGCAGTATCACTTCTTGATATTGTCAAGACCCTATATCTTTATTTGTTTTGAGGAAATGCTTGTGGCACTGTTGAAGAAATATGGGGAAAGAGACATCCCCCATGTAATCACATGGTAGGAGGTGAGAGTAAGAAACTATAGGGTATACAGTATTTGCAAGAAGAGTGTAGTTATAAATGGTAGGAAAGTTGTGGTTTTTAAGATAGGAAGGGGAAAAGATCTGGTTTATTTATTCCTATGGTTTATATAAACAATGATGTACAGCTATTAAATTTTAACTGCATTGTACACCTTGAAGATGTGTTGCAGGATTATCCAAATTACACAGAATATCACATACAAAGAATATTATGAGTTGGAAGGGACCCACAAGGATCATCTAGTCCAACTCACCATCTAACACCCGTACAGAGACCGAAAGCACATCCCAGAGCGGTAACACAAACCTAGTTCCCTCACAGTGTAGCAGGCCACTCCGAGCCGGAAGGGACCCAGGATCATCCAGCCCTACACCCCCTAGCTAGACCATGTCACTAAGCTCCTCATCGAGTCTTAAATTCTCATGTTACTGCTAGAAACAGGAGGTATGTATATAGTTTCAGTGTTCTTTTCACCTTAGCCAACAGGCATCTGTCTATGTAAATACTAAAATATGATTTTTTTTCTGCTTTTCAAGGTCAGCATCCTAGCAAGAAGCTCATCCTTAAGTGTATTATGCCAAACTAGACCAAGCATATCCAGAGTCTGTTGTTTGCAATTGTTTCTACATGCTTCCAGAATCAGGAGCTGCAAATTGTGTGTGGTGGTGGAAAGAAATTTATAAGGGAGATGGAGACTTTTTATGCAAAAAAATATTTTGGTATGGCTGTGCTGGACTTGTTCTGTGCTGTATTTGGGATGCTGTTATCAAATTATCTGGTGAAAGTTAACAATGGATTTTGAAGTAAAAAAACCCTGTCCCAAACTCTCATACGTTCAATGCTCAGTGATTAGTCCTGCCTAATTAATCTGATTTCTTTCTATGATCAGGTGACTCTCCTGGTTGATGAGGGAAGAGCTGTTGATGTGGTGTACCTTGATTTTAGTAAAGCCTTTGACACTGTCTCCCACAATAAACTGCTGATGAAACTGGAGGCTTGTGGCTTGGATGGGTTTACACTGTACTGGATCAGGAATTGGTTGGCTAGTGGAGCTCAGAGAGTGGTGGTTAATGGTGCTGTGTCTGGTTGGAGGCTGGTCACTAGTAGGGTGCCTCAGGCTTCAGTGTTGGAACCTGTCCTGTTCGATATCTTTATTGGTGATCTGGACAAAGGGATGGAGTCCATTATTTGCGAGTTTGTGGATGACACCAAGCTGGCAATAAATGTTGATCTGGTGGAAGGTAGGAGGGCTCTGCAAAAAGACCTTCACAGGCTGGATAGATGGGCTGAATCCAATGGCATGGGATTCAACAAGTCTATGTTCCGGGTCCCACACTTTGGTTACAATAACCCCATGCAGAACTATAGGCTGGGAGTGGAGTGGCTGCAGGATGATCAGGTGGAAAGGGATCTGGGAGTACTGGTTAATAGAAAACTTAACATGAGCCAGCAGTGTGCCCAGGNNNNGTGTTATTGGTAGGATGGTATGTTGGTAGCAGGATGACAACAGGTTAGGTTAGGTAACAAGTGATAAGTGATAGGTTGGACCCAATGATCTCTATGGTCTTTTTCAATCTTACTAATTCTGTGTGATTCTGTGATTCTGTGATTAGCTGGCAGGCTGCAACCAGTCTTCTGATTAACACTCTGTTCTTAGATCATCATGGAGAAGCTGTCCTGGTATCTTGTTCTTCAAGTTCCTGACAGCACAGACTTCTCACATTGCACTGCTGAAAGCTTGTCTTGCTCCTTATGTTCTACCTTCTACTATCTGCTTGTCCTTGTTAAACAGATAATCCATCCCACTTCCCTGCAGAGCCAAAGCCTCGCAATTTTATGTGGGCTTGGAAGGAAAATGGGCTAGTGTTTTTTCTGACATCCTCCAAGGATTTGGAGATATTCGTTAGGAATTTCTCCTCACACTGACATTGTGTAGAAGATGGATTCAATTTAGTGATGACTTTGAATTGTGTGGCATTCTGTTTTCAAGTGTACTATGGAACAACGGGTGGGTAGTGTCACATCTGAGACTTTCTGCTAAATTCATCAGGATCAACTAAACAGACAAAGCTCACAGATAGGAATATGATAAAATGATAGAAATGTTTGACAGCAAAGGTCTTCAAAAGATTGCTTATTGCCACTATCTGCAGTAAGGCAGTCAGGTGTACCCAAAACTTTGGTGACAGTGTTGTCTACTAAAGTGTTACAAACCCTTCATTGCTCAGCCATTATAAATCCTATCCTATTGCTGCCCTTTGCAACCAAATTCTGATGTGTGACTGCTCTTTCATTTGCAATGCCTTCTTTAATGCAAAATTAAATAGTGTTTTCCACAAATAAAAAGTTGTTTTTCTTTTTTTATGGTCTCCTCAGTGAACAAGGAGTACAGTTAATCACTCTAATGAGCAGTAGAAAGACTGGACCACTGGAACAGGACAGTCTGCCTCCAGAGATTTTGATTGTGTAGGGCTTGCTGGTGCCTTTCTGACTTTCCTCGCTTGAAAGACAACACTGCGCAAATCACAGATCTCTGCTGCCCATCCACAGTGGCTGAGAAAAAGCACCAGCAAGGAAATGGGAGTTTTTTGTGGACTAAAGCCAACCTTTTTTTTTTTTTTTTTTTTTTTTTTTTTTTTTGTGAGTCAGAAATAGCTAAGTTGTAAAATCAAATTGCAGACAGTGTCCAGAGCATGATAGTGTGGGAGACTGCATATTAGAGAGAGGAACTGGTTATGGCTGTCGTATTCACAGAGATGCCTTGTGTTAGGTCCATTGTCATCATGTAAACTGAGCTGGTAGGGTAAAGAAAAGCAGTTTTCAATCTTTCTGTGAAGGTGGGAATGCAGACACCTCTACCAGATGCTCCCCTTCTGCTCCACTCACACCAAATGCCCTTCCATTTGCTCAAACAGGGAGGAGGAAGCCAAATGCTGCATAAGCTTCATGAGGCTGCTAATTATGAGGGCTGCCTGGAGCTGATGTGATAAATAGAAATACCACAGCTGAGTCCAAATGAATATGCTGGTGTTTGTTTTTACCTTGAAGAAACAAACTGAACACAGGGGCTTGATAACATCTGATCCAAGCCCTGAGAGCATATTCTGGCATATGGTACCCTGTGTGATGAGGGACATGTCAGGTGGACCATTTGGACAAAGAAAATGACCCAAACTCTCCCCCAGACCACACTTACAAGGCTTTAGGTCTATACATAAACAAATAACGCAGCTGAACCGCAGTGTGAACTACATAGTTGCTAGTGATCTTGTCTTTCCAATCTGTTCCAAAATCTACTTAATCTAGAAAAGCAGTAAGCACTTTTAGTTCACAGTTCACAGAATATTCTGAGTTGGAAGGGACCCACAAGGATCATCAAGTCCAACTCTTAACACTGTCTCCCGCGTGGGAATCAAACCCGGGTCTGCCACACGCCAGGTGGGGACACTTACCACTGTGTAAATACAGAAAGTGATGCATTTAACATACACATTTAATGGACAACAAGATTGCAAGGTCAGTATTTAGGAATATATAGAGTTATTACAGAATCACAGAATATTCTGAGTTGGAAGGGACCCACAAGGATCATCGAGTCCAACTCTTAACACTGACTCCCTGGTGGGAATCAAACCTGGGTCTCCTACACGCTAGGTGGGGACACTTACCACTGTACTAAAGTGGATTATTAAACTTATTCATGAAATATCACTTCTGACCTCTTGCATATATCTGGTATTTATAGCTCTATTTACTCCTAGTTACAGTCATTTTTGACACATGAGAAAAATTTAGCATTTTCTGTTGTAATGGAAGACTGCATCCTTAAGGAGCTAGAAGGTCACAGGAGGAATTTTAGAGCTGGCGTTTCCTAAATTTACAGTCATTTCTTCTTCTACGGGCTTATTTTCTATGTGTCTGTGAGGTACATATACACTTCATTTTGTATATATTCATGTCCACATCCACATATTTATTTATTTCCATTATAAAAAAAATATTAAGAACTATAATTCCCTTTTACTATATCAGTGCTACAGTGCAGGAAAATCAATAAAGCTATTATCCATCTCAATTTCTTTTCTGTAAAACTGGAATGTACAATTCTTTGCAGTACTCCCTGTTATTTGTTGAAGGGGTTAATAGTTTTTTTGCCCATACATGTTAGAGCTGTGACCATGGAACCATTACCAACTTAGGTACAGAAGTTTATTGCCTCATGTATGGTACTGTGTATGTGTGACTTTACCACATGAAAGCCCATGTGGCCTCCAGTATTTGACCTCCACTGGTAAGCTTCCACGGAAAACAGGAACAGACGAGAGACACATAAGCAGGGCACTAGCATCTGATATGCTACATGGCACTACAAGGTGCAGCACCATCCTTGGCACAGCAGTTAGCTGAGATGGAGACTGTAGGCATGAGCACAGAGCTCTATCCCCTCTCATGGCGCTGCAGTACCCATCTAATATTGCCCGGGGGTGTCTGTACTGCGGCAGATGTATATTGCTGTTCTGAAATGGTAAACAGCAAAGCTGTAGCATGCATTCTGCACTGCTTTCTTAATGAAATGGAGCTGTCTGCAAGCTGGGCTCTCTTATTGGAGCCTGCTTGTTCTGTGGTCAGTGCATGGAAACTATTTAATGTAGGTCACAATATGCCAAATGCAAATAAAGCAAAATCTGGAGTGGCTGCAGTTTAATATATGCATTCTTACACTCTGTCTTATGTCATGGCTCGGAGACTTAATTTGCAAAAAAATTTCCTCCTGAGCATCTGCAAAGAAAATGGCTTCTGTGCTAGTTCAATGCTGTAGAACACATTAAAATGATAACCTCTTTGCCCTTTTTGATTTTGCAGACTCCATTTATATTGGGAGCCCTATTATGAAGTACAGCTTACTTTTTTTTTTTTTAATTACCCACTTCAGCATCCCCTCTCTGTCCATCAAAGAAAACTCTTTTATGAGTGCCTTACTGAAGTCTAGATGTGATTTCTTTCATATTTTTTTTCCCCGATGCTAAACATTTTGAAAAAAACCATGGAATCTGAATGCATGAGCAAATCTATCTGGGCATCTACTTCTTGAAAGAGAGGAAGATAGAGAAGTGAATAAATGGCAAAGCACTTCATGATTGCTGGAAACAGCTCTTTTCACATCAGCCTGGTCTAGGCTGAGTTTTAAAGTCCAGGTAGAGTAAATATAATTCCTAACTCTACTGCTGACTTGGTACTCAGTTCTAGCTCTGCACTGTCACAGCAGCAGTGCCCCAGTCCTTAACTAAGGAATATTACCTATTTCCCTATGCAATATATTTAGACTTCTGTGACAAACAATCCTAACTCAAATCAAAGTGTTATTATAAAATCCTAGCAGTCATAATAAAAAAAAGTACTGCAAACAGTTGACAGAGAATTTAAATAGTGTTCCAATTATCTTATTTGTATATTGAGCAGGACACTGCTGGTAGCAAATTTTATATATAGTGTTGTAGGGTTTTTAAATGACCTTAAGTAGTCAGGGCATTTGCTCCAATGTATTGTGCAAATTGGAATAAATGGCGGAATGATTTGGGCTTTTAAAAACTAGGCTGAATAAAATTCTACAAGATATCCTGCATGGGTGGGCTCACTTTGACAGGCAGATGCATTCAGGAACATAACATGTCTTGTATGCCTCTGATTTATATGACTCTGTGAAGGTGCCTCAGGGTTGGTTTACACACAAGCTCGCACTGTTTTAATTAAACCTGTTTTCAGTCTAGGATTTCAGTTCAGAATAAAAGTTACTGTCATCAACACAGCTAAAAAACGTCAAGCTCTGCTTTATGCATCCCACTGTAGGTGTCTAATTGAAGTGGCACATCTATGTAGGTAGTCTACATTTGGAAAACAAGCCCTTACAGAGGTAATGTTCTGAGTTCCCTTAGGAAGGGGTTTAATTCTTTCTGCTGATTCCAGAGCATGAGGGGATGAAGACCATAGCTTAGAAAACTGGAATGAGAGACACAGAGATATGATTTAGTATATCCTCATTTGTGCAATTGTTTTTCCCTATTTCTAATAGCCCATTCAGTGTTTATACCCAAATTTCCATTGTTGGATGGAAATCAGAACTACAAATGCAAATATTCTGGAAAAGACATGAAGAATAGCCTGGATAAAAAATGAGGTGTAATAATAATTCACTAAAACATTTGTAGATAAAATCAAGAAAAAGTGGATCAAAGAAAAAAGAAGAATGAAGAGGTACAGATGAAGACTTCAGGAAGATGTGGCTGGAGGTTCTGTGAATGGATAGGGGATTTTAAGACCATATTTGTTGTCTGAGCCTCAAATTTTAAGAGAAGTCAAAGAGAGTACACAAATGGAAAATGTATCTTTAATAAGTTTATGTGCACATTGGGCATACACACATGGAGACATACCTCACTCCCCTTTATATAAGTACAGTCTTAAGCCTGTGAGAGCTTTTAGAAAAAGAATTAAATACTAGACACCATTTGCCACTTGAACTTTAAGCACTGAGCTCTTAACAGAGGAATTCAGCAGTTGGTTAGTCTCCTCCTCTGAGTTTGTTTGGCTCTCTTAGAAGCAGCGGGCTCCCTTGTTTTCCTCAGTGGTTTAAAGTCTGCTTGAGCAGATGCCCACAGGCTCCAGGTCTCAGTCTATTTAAGATTTGTAAACGAAGTTGCATCCCTGTGTCAGGGCTGGCAGGTGTGATCTGAGCCACCCAGCTGGCAGGATGGACTTTGTACAAAATACAGAGCTCAGAGAGGTAGAAATATCACAGAATCACAGAATTAGTAAGGTTGGAAAAGACCATAGATATTATTGAGTCCAACCTATCACCTGTTACCTAACCTATTGCCATCCTGTTACCAACACATCATCCTATTATCTAGATCATGTCACTAACATAATCCATTATTTTCTTAAACACTTACAGGGACGGTGACTCCACCATCTCTTTTGGCAGCCCATTCCACTGAGATATCACTCCCTCTGTGAAAAAGTTCTTCCTAACATCCAGTCTAAATCTCCCCTGATGCAGCTTAAGATAACCTAATAAAATAACCTAGAGGCTGGAGCACTAGCCTCAGAATCAATAGACTTTGATTCGATCTTCTTTTTTCAGAGACTCACATCTAGGTTGCATAGAAAAAAAAGCAGTAGCAAGCACTCCTGGTGGGTTCTTTCTGCTCCTGAACCAAAACCATAGCAGTGTCCATGTACAGGAATTCTTGTGGTCAAAGACAAAGTCAATGTCCTGCACTCTTACTGTTAGTGCCAATCCCCTCTGTGATGGCCTTCAGGCTCTTCTGGACTCATTGTAGTTTGAGCATTTCAAGTATCTAAAATAAACAACTGGAGTAGCTGGTGCTATCTAAAACAGCAGAGAAGGACTGGACTTCATGCAGTTGCACCTGTGACACTGCTGATGTCTTAATCAGGAGTGTTAAGAGAAGGAAGAAACCAGTTTAAGAGCATATGAATTGTTTCGCTCCGAAGGAGGATCCCAAGCTAAGCTGTAAGTAAACGAACAGGGTGTTGGAGAGAAATGAAGAGGTAAATCTGTTGGCATTTATAAAATAAAGAGCTTCATCTGTTGGCACATATAGTAGCATTTGTGTCTAAGAGTGAGCTACATGACTAGAAATAGAGCAGGAGTGTCTAAGTTTGCAGCTGAGTGGGCAGGGCTCTTGATTGTGAGGACTCAGTTACATATCATTTATAGTTCTTCCTCCTTATGCAGAATGTTCATCATCACCCCTGGACAAAATGAAAGAGGTAGAAAATATTCATAAGGGTGATCAGTCATAGCCAAAAGTCTGGCCCAACTATTTTATAGAAGGAAATACTGCAGTCTCGGGAGGGACTGACTGGGAAAAAGGGCATAGAAAAAAGTGAACTGTGGAAAAAGTGCATAGACAATAATTACTTAGTATAACATCCAGTGAAGTGGCCTGGGAAACTTGTCACAAAAAAAAAATCAGTATTTTCTCATCACTAAATTTGTAACTTATTGTCATGAGATGATGGGAGGGTCCAGAGTTAAACATTAGTGGGCTGGAGACAGATTTCTGGGGTAAACCTTTCTTGCAGCCTACTCAAGCTGTAATAGAATATCTATTAAACATAAGCATCTGATATAACCTGTGGCTGAGGAAGACCCTAAGATGCTGACAGAGGGGAAACAGGGAAGGTTTGTTATTGATGTGCTCTTTCTTTCTTTCCTAATGTCTTCCTTGTTGCCTCTGCTACTGGTTGCTGTCAGAAATAAGAACTAGGTTAAACATGCCCTTGGCCCAACTCAGTGATGCTCTTCTTATGTTCTTTTAAAAGAAATCACAGATAACCCTGAAAACTGTTACTTTTAAAGCTGGAAAGGGAATATTTCACATATTTTTCCATTTCCTTCGATGGCTCAGCATACTGCCACCATGCATGAAATGTGCCAATAATCCCATTTAACTCTCCTTATTCCACAGAGAATTCAAAGTCAAGATAATAGCTCCAGGCACTAAAAATATCATGTAGGAAGGCCAAATAAGGGACAGTGATCACAGAAAACCGCCTCTCAGCCTCTTGGGCTTGATTGAAAAGTTCCTGCTTATGTCCCAGAATATCACTTATATTTTAGAGCAAACTCCCTTGGTGCCTACCTCTTATGATGGAGGTCCAACAGTTATAATTGCTGGTTTACATTAAATGATGTAACACAGGCACTTTAAGCCTGAGTGCCTGTCCTGGTTTGGGTTTTTCCCTCTGGCAGTGAGGGGGTTAACAGCTCCTGCCTGGGCCTCTGTCACTGCCATGGAGATCAAGGTCATGAGCAGACAGAGATAGAGACACCTCTGTGAATAACATATTTGACAAAGGGAAAAAAAAAAAAAAAAGCAGTAACAGAAAAGTTGATGGCCGGACCAGAGCCTGTAAGAATCTATGCAGGTACCAGGGCCAGGCCGGCCAGAGGAGGGGTAGGAAGAGTTCCAGGCATCTCACTGCTGCTTGTAGAATGGACCATAGTGAAGCNCACTTGTGGCTTGCCTGTGATATGGTTTTTTCCAGTTTTTTTCTCTGGGAGAGGTTGTGGGTGGATCTCTGGTACCCAGCCAGGGTCAAACCACGACAGTGCCACAAGAGGAAGTCTGCTCCTACTTCTTCCTGCATGGGCACACAGAAACATGACTTCCCTGTGTGAGCACAGGCAGTTCTGTGGCTGCACAAGTCAGCTTGATCAGCAAGATGATAACCACATGACTATCTGCATTGTAAAGAGCAGAAATGTCAGGCACAAGCTGAAATCATTATTTTGAGAGCAATGAGACTTTGTATTGGCTTAGACCATTTGTGGAAGCATGTATATCCTTTCATAGGATCTAATTACTAAGTCTGCTTAGTGCAAGATGAAATAGTTTGAATAACACTGACCTCAGTTCAGAACTCATGGAATTTATTGTATAAATGACAATTAACTCCACCAAATGGAGAGCATTTTGTCAGGAAGTAGAAGACCAAGGATTTAAATGAATGTTCAATTTGTTCAGATTAAAACAGGGGACTTTACCACTGAGAAAGAGATCCTTGCTATAAAACAGACATACTCCTAAGAAGATCTCCTACATCCTTTCTTTTTAAAGTAGGAGTGAAAAATTTACAAGGTCAGAAGAGGTGAGACTGAGTATATTTGGAGCTTAGATATTAGGCGCCTCATCAAGGCCCCTTTCTTTTTCTTGGATGATTTTTTCCCTGCAGGGCTGATATGGGGAAGGAAATACACACAGTGCCCTATAACTGCATCCAAGTACGCAGTTGTCCTTATTCCTAGGTACAGAATGGGGCTCTTCTCCTATTCCATTGAGAGCCATGAATTCCGCATGCCTGGCTGTACAAAAATTCAGCTAGAACAAATGTGGAGGCATCTTTCTACCCAGGGGAGCCTACAGATGGCCATTCATACATCTTCCAATACTTACAGGAGGTATCAATTCAAACTCTGTTAGTCGGAGGAAGCTGAACTCAGCTTTAGCATTTCCTAGATAAGATGTCATGCAGAAGAGAGCTGTTGTGGAGGCTTACTCCTCAAGGAAAATCCAAAAGCAGAAGGCTGCAGTGTAGGAGCCAAATCACCTTGATTTACTCAAAGGGAACCTCAGCACCTCATGCATCTGGACAAGCTCAGAGAGTGTTGGTGAANATTCATTTCTGGTCCCCAGTTTATGAAGGATGTTGAAGTGCTTGAGAGGGTCCAGAGAATGGCAACAAGGATGGTGAAAGGACAGGAGGACAAGCCCTATTGTGAGCAACAGCGGGAACTGGGACTGTTCAGGCTGGAGGTGGTAGGAGGACATCATATACCTCCTATTCCTTGGATGAAATTCACAGGCTTCAAATACTGTACGATCATCAGAGATAAAAGGCTTGTGGTGTTGGCAACTTTAAAGCTGCTTTTCAAGCCTGTCAGATACTCATGCTATGGCATCAGCCATTGTTCTTCTGGAAGTCTCCTTCGTCTCTGACTTGATGAGAAAAAAATATCTGTCATCTTTTAAATTATATTCCCTTCCCAAAATTAAAAGAAGGGCAAGAATTGGCAGATCCCTCTTTAGGGGAGAGAAGCCATCTATTATTTATATACCTCTTTTAACCCTGCCGCTGTTACATCTGATTGCAGAAAACCCCAAGCTGCCAGTCTCCACGAAAAAAATAAATAACATTGAAACCTTTTCTTTGTATTGAATTAAAATATTGGAAATGCAAAGCTCTACCTTGATGTTGGGATCAAGGGAGATGCATTTGTGCTGTTGTGGCAGTCATAAGACAGAATCCATTCTTTTGAAAGTAATTGGCTGCCTGCTGTCAGAAGTCCTGAGGAAAGTTTGGCATGTTTGTTCAGAGTTGCATTGCCTTGCTGTATTAATTTAGAATAGGATGCTGCTTGTGGCTGGACATCTTCAAACAACAGTGAAGACCTACCTACAATCCAGCTATTGAGTTTGAGTATGTTCATTTTCACTTTGCTTATATTCTGCAATGTATTTTTTTGGTTTTGCTCCTTTAAACTGCTTTGGTTGGGAAGACAGGTAAAAAATATCCTCTGCAACCTTGAAGCAAACTGAATTTGAAAAGATTTCCACTTCATTCTTTACAGGAGAGACTTCTGAAACCCTTGTTTTGAAGCATTTTGGGGCAAAGATGTGGCCTAAAAGCAGCTCAAATGCTTTGTCCCTGTCTAGAAGCTCAGAAATAATTCTCACACACCATCTGGCAGGGAAAAGCAGCAGATTCAGACTGTGGAGAGGAAATGAGACACTGACCCAATATTTCTCACTTAAGGTTCACTTAACAGGTATTTGCCCCCTTCTCGTCTTGAGAGCTTTGCCCCAGTATGAACTGTGAGTCTATCCAAGATGTAAGCTTTCAAGCACAGCCACTGATAGCTGAACAAAATCCACCAAAACCCACAGCACACCAGTCGGCTAGTTCCAGTAAGTCCTCATATGATGAACAATTCAGACTAGAGATGAAGTTTTCCATGAAATCACAATGCAATTATAATCAAAAGGAGCTTGAAGAGATACAATATGAAATCCTGGCATTCTCCTGGGGTAAAGTAGTCCTGCAGGGCCCTTCCTGACTCATGAGTCTGTGCTGAATTGAAGGAGGAAAATAGGACATATCAGATGATAAATCAGATAAAGAAGTCCTGAATTCTTAGTATTATGGACCAACCCGCTGCCTGTTATAAATGTGTTTCTCATATTGAAGGGGCATATTCTGCCCTCATCTCCACCCTGAATCACCATGGGTTTTTGAAATTTACCCTGAAAGGAAAATGAAATCCACGGGCTATGTCTGAAATTATTAGCAGCCTACTAGTATCCAGTATTTCATAGAGAGACAACGGAACTATCAATATTACTGGGGTTAATTTGTACATACACAGTTGGCTATTTCCCCCCCCCTCCCCCCCCTCACCCCCTTTTGTATTATGAAAAGAGTTTCTGAATTTTGAGCTCTAAACATTCAGGAAAAATACATTTATCCAACTTCTGCATACGACAAAATTTGCCTCATCAGCCAGATACTCTATAGTTTTTTCTAATTTCATATATCTGAAAATAAAATGGTCTAACTCTGGGCCAGTAATCTAGGTACTTTCTGTTTAATGGAGACTAATAGACATCTCCAAAATATGACACATCTCAGACGATGCTAACTAACATGGTTGGGTGAGTCATTCCCTGTCATGCAGATCCCGGTACAGTTACTTTCTAGGAATTGGATGGAGACCACTAGGCACTGAAGGCTGCACAGTAGACACAATAATTTTGGTTTCAAATTCACATCACCACTATGAACCTGGTCTAAATCCAATTAGTGACCTCCTAGAGAGGTGAAAGCCTGAATAGCCCATTGGTAGTTCCCTTGATTACTTGGTCTCCCAAAGCAATTTTATTTAGCTTGAAGCCTGTTCTTCCAAACTGCTGATTTATATTTCAGCTGAGTACAAACAGGATTGTAATCATTAAATGTAATAACAGCATTTGTTCTTATAGGGTAAAATCAGCTCAATCCATATCCAGTAAAGTAGCCTGAGTAATTGAAATAGAAACACACTACTCCATCCCTTCAGGCATATAACAATAATAGGTAATAGGAAAAGATGATGTATCTCATCCCTTAGAGACACCTGATTAATTTGTAGGCTGACAAAAAGATCTTCTATAGCAGCTATTCAAAGAGGGGTAGTTGTTTTCTTTCTAATTGCACTCCTGATTTATGCTTTGGATAGTATTATTAATCTCTGTGCTGAACAGGATCCCTGTCACTAGAAAAATCACATATACGTGTTCACAGGTTCTCATTTGTGCCCACACTTACACACTTTTTCTCTTATGAACCTCATACTGGAGATTCAAATTTTTGTGATAATAATTTGAACTATGTAGAACAGAAATACCCGAATGTCAAGATATCATATCACTTTTTCACTTTTGCCATGGTAAGTGTATCAAAGCAAATGTGATAGTTCTCAGAAAGGAAAAAAAAATCACAAATCCGCTGTCAGAATCTAACTGCTGCTTCCTTGGTGAAAATAATGGAACAAATGTAGTAAGAGAAATTAATCATTAGCTGGTAAATGATTAATAATTAATTAATTAATTATTAGATGGTAAAGGCCCTGTATATAAGAATAAGCTTTGTTGTACACATTTGAAAGATGAGACACAGTTTGCCTGTTTCAAGCACGGATTGACATAGACTCTGTGTGATCATTCCATTCATGCGTCAGTATGTTTCTAAAGCATGCTGTATACTCACAGGGCAGAGGAAAATACAACTCTAAAAGTTTCAGGGCCAGAACAGTTCTAGCAAACCAAATTGCCTGTTCCTGTGAAAGGAGTTTTCTTCCTCAAGAGGTCTTAACTGGCACCTACATCTCCCCAGAGAATATAGAAACTTCCTATAGAAAAACTGCTTCACTTGTCAATTCAAATGTTGGTACAAGTGAGGCATTGAAATTAGCTGAATTAAATCGCCCTCTTTTTTAAAATCAAAATACTCAGGTAAGTTCTTGGCTTGCTCTAAATCTTTGGCTATACTGTAGATCCATACAAGCAAAAGTATTTCCTTTTGCCCAATGAGACCGTGGAAGCTTTTGGGAGAGTCTTGTTCTAATTCAGAGATGGGCACCATATATCATCTGGTTCATCATGACCCATGCTCTTGTCTAATAGTTTAATTAGTTTTCTAAGAGGCTCCATGGACAGTTTGCTTCCACAGTACCTTGTTATGCCAGGAGAGGAAGAGAAGTGTGCTCAGGCTGCATGTGGACAGAGGAATAAAAATGACTCTAGGAGTGCAGGTGTATAGTCAAGAAAAAGAATAGAATAAAGAGTGATCCATTTGGAGAAAAATAAAAAAAAAATCCCATGAAGTCAATGAATTTAGATGTCTAATTTAAGTGTAAAACAAAGTGGTGCAGGTGTCTACTACCACTTGAGAAGCCTAAGTCATTGCGCTTGGTCTCCCGGTCCTCTCCAACTGGCAATGGGTTCTCCATAGGTTGTGACTCATTTGCTATCCCAATCTGAGAATCTCTGATATCTTTGGGCATCTCAAATTGCCTTGGAGGATAGCTTAATATAGATAACTGAATCCTACTCAAAATGCATTTAATACTGGTGGAATCGAGTGTACTGAAGCAATAGGCAGGACAGTATGCATGAAGGAGTCAATCTACTACCCTATGACTATAAGAGAAAGATGAAGTGGTAAAAGGAGCAATGAAATAATTAAGAAAGAAAAAAAAATGACAGAACTTTTTGAACGAGGGAATGCTATTGGGATTATAAGCAGTCTTGCTAGAGAAATTACATCAGCACCTGGCACTTTAAAAATTTGATAGCATAAGGCAATAACAAAAGTGATTTTCAACTCATTTGCATTGCAGATACTCACTTCCCATAAAGGCCTTCTGTTTCCCCCTCTGATAACTGTATTTGTCCAAATTATTTATTGCAAATGAAATATGAGATGAATTCATCTATTTTCCTGTTTATAAATCATTTTCAAGCTTATCTTAATTTGTATGGAAGTATTCATTGCACATAAGTATTTGCCAACTAGTTTATGAGGACAAATTACAGATGACAACTAGCTTGTGAACACTTATTTCAACTCTTTATTACTCCTGAGTTGTGATTAGTCATCCATATCACATGGTATTGAACTGACGGTTACTTTTTAATCAAGAAAACAATGATTAATGGTGGCAATTAACTGATAATGAGAAACAAGAATAATGTGAAGATTCACAAACATTTTTAAATAATCCAACAAGTATTCAAAGTCACACATGCAGCCAACACCAGTTTCCTATGAGTATGAACATGGTTAACTTACTAAATTCACTGATGAAACATGCACCCCCTCCAGGTTTTATTCCTAAAAATTCATGCTCCCATTACTACATGGAAAAGTAATTTCGGGATACTACTGAGGTAGTGCATTGATCCATGTTGTATTTGCTTGCTTTCCAGGTGAAGGATTTTATTAACCTTCTTCTGCAATACTCTTAGATGTAGTCTCTTGAGGACATCTTGAATTCCTGCACAATGTGTGGTAAACCCCAGTTTCGACCCTGGCTAGAGCTACACAAAAAAAGAAAAACAAATCAAGAAAAAAACCCACAGCTGTGCAGGTTGCAGAAAAATACTTGTTATTTTGAGTTCTCTTGGTTGAAGTATCTACTGGGAGCCCTGGAAGAATCTTGTTCTGGGTTATAAGAAGCAGAAGGTGCCATCACTGAAAGAGTGAGTGATGCCTCATGGTTGTGACAGAAGTAGCTCCAAGCACTGTTATTTGAGTACTGCTGCACTAGTAAATATGTAGTAGAAATAAACTTGTCTTGGCAGCAAAACGGATGAGAGTACTTAGAGCATCTTTTAACATCTCTCTGATTTCAGAAAGAAACAGTAAATAAAAAACTTAAATCTGTGATTTTTTCATCTCTTGATGAGGACAGCTTTACCTTTTTTTCAAATTATTTAGAGGGAAAGTGGAGCAGAATATCCATTTACAATCTCTACAAGCTCTCTTTGCAAAAACATCATCTCCTGTGGTCAGCCAAGCTATGAAAAATATCCAATTTAAATAGTCTTGGTAGATGAAAAAAATCCAGAAGAATATCAAGCCACTAGAAAAGCAGTGGAGCAACTGGCACTGCAGCCTTTCCCCTGCTTTCTGGCTGTCCTTCCAGTCCATATTTATTATAAAAACTCCATGTTCTGGGACTTCTTCTTGACTTTCAGAAGTAATTGCAATTGTTGAATGGATTTGGAAGGGACTGGGAAGGGGCAAAAGAGCATCATTGTGTTCCTTGTACCCCGNGGAAAGATTAAAATCATGGCCAATTTATATGCATTGTCATATGCAAATTGTATTTTTTGGTCATTATTATAAAAAGAATTGGCTTATTTAGTTAAGAAAAAGAGATACATACACTTCCTTTATGTAGATATAGCAACATTTCAGTTTGGCTGTGCAATTATCACTCCAGGCAAACAAAACAGCCTGAAACACAAAAAATCCCTCCTGCCCACCCTCCCCGGTAGTTAGAACAGGTGAAATACTCCAAACACAGGAAATGAAGCCCAAGTGTAGAGTATGTATTTCTGAAGCATCTCCTTCAGACAACAGAGTCAAATACAATAGATCATGAGCTGTGAGTTAAGTGCTGTTCATAACCTCTCCTGAACTATGTGAAGGGCATACACCTGACAGCATTGCATAACAGTTCCACCCACCTGACCAACCCAGGGCAGTAGCGTGCTTGCGAGAGTGCCTGATGGTAGGAGCCTAGGGAAGTAAGACTGGGGTAAGTGTGTAACTGATATTCCTGAATGAATTCACTTGGGCTCCAACAAGTCAAAGTGCAAGGACTCCTTTCAATGAAGATGAGAATGTTGTATTTAACAACACTTGATAGGATTTCTCCCCCATGGATTTTGCTGGTCAGTTTTTTAAGCTTGCTAAACTTTCAGTATCTGTACTATGAAGTGTCAGGGATTTCCTCAGTTTATGTACATATGGTGCAAAGGATGTATGTCATTGCATCTCCAGTACTTCTTCCCTGGCCCTAACTTGCTACCTTAAATTCCCTCAGACCTTCTTCATTACTGCAAACCCATCTGGTAGTTGCTGGGCTCTCAGATGACCCTTGCTTCCCCAGACATGGTCTGCTTGGGTAGTAAGGGACTGTGTCCCTGCCAGTCAGGACACTGCCTCTGCCTGTCTCGCTGCCACCCTCTGCTTCCAGCTCACCTCCTGCTCTAGAGCAGTCCTAGCTGTGCCCTGGCAGTGCCCCATTTATCCAGGTGAAGTTCCCACTCCCATTTTTGACTTCTCATATGCCAGTTCCCCTAGATGCTCTTTAGTCTTGCAAAGGAGAGTGATGGATTAATTTTCCTTCAATTAATCTTCCTTCATCTTCACAGGATTTTACAGAATTAATTTTCCTTTGTACCTTAGTTTCCCCTTATACTAATTAGTAATAAAGTCCTTGCTTTCCTCTGTGAAATCATGTATAATCTAAACATGAAAATTGTTACGTGGGAGCTGCCTAGACATGGACCTTGAAGTATGCCCCACTGAAACCAGGCGGAGCAGATACTTATGTACCTGTGTGGAACTGGCACCTACTAGAACTAAGTTAGGAGAGCTAATTTCCCACAGCTTCAGTAACCTGAATAATAGACATTTAATATAAATTAGTCAACTGAGAAACACAAGTAGTTTCAGACCACTTTAAAATCCCCATGGTGTCCACAAAGAGAACCTAAATTAATTGCTTAGATGGCCAGATCTAACTGGCTGTTTCATGCTAGGTGTCAGAAAGTTAATGGCTAATTTACCTGTGTCCAGACTGATGGATCCAATATCAGCCTTTGCTAATAAACAAAATATTTGCTTATACGTAAATCATTAGAATAGCAATATTGTCCTGCTGCAGCCTTATACAATGCTGTCGGTTTAGTTTGTGTCTGAAAGGGCTCTTTGGGTAAAAAAGGCTTAAAAGATTAGAGATAAAATAAAGGTGCTGTAATTCAAGAAATCGTCTTCTGCATCTAGTTCAGATAACAATTAATTCTGATTCTTCCTTAATTTCCACCAAGGTAAAGAAAATACAGCTTTGAATTGGAAAAGATTATTTCTTCCTACTCTACTGTGCTTTAGCAATCTCATTTCAACTATATTTCAAGGCAGGTACATGGAGTACCTGCCATGATGGTACTCAATGTAAGGCATATTTAGCTCAATGTGAATGTGAATTAATTTCTTGGAACATAATTTATTAGAGAGAGGAGTATTTTTACAGATATATTTCTTTTTAGCAGTCTGAACCCTCTGGACCTAGTCACAAAAGAATGTAATAGCAAAGATTTTAATAAGAATCACAGAATCACACACAGAATCACAGAATATTATGAGTTGGAAGGGACCCACAAGGATCATCTAGTCCAACTCACCATCTAATATGACATTGAGACATACCTCATTTGTATGCTTTGGTTTAGATTATCAACCCTGGTTGTGTTTCAAGGAATGATTATAAAATTAAACCAAATGCCCACAAACTATCTCTCAGATTTGTTTATCAGACAGATTATTTTCCTCTTATGGTTTCTATTCCTGGTGTTTAAATCTTGAAACTATTGCACATGATAGCATACTGCCATAAAATCTACAAAACGTGTAGACAGGTGAGCAGTGCAAATTATATTCAGGTAGCGGGGATAAAATCAGACAGAAAATAGGGTAAACATAGTGTAAACAGAGGAGAAAAAGAGCAGAAGTTTGCAAGGTATTGCAGAAGTTTATGCTTCCATTAAGACCAGCCATCTCACTGCTCACTGTGTTACATTCAGGGAGCTTGAAGCGACCTCCCCGCGGTTTCATTTGTTCACAAAACACGCTAATGACAGTCTCACGGTTGGAGCTGGTGAATATGAAACGTGCAGAATGAGACTGGGAGTAGACTCGAGAGGGCCACGAAATCTGCGGTGCATAACCCGGCGTACCACAGTTTTCTCCCTACCCGTGAAGGGGTTTGCCTGAGGTGTGGGGGGTGCCTTGTCCTATTATTTTTTCACAGGGAACGAGAGAAAAGCATATTTACTGGGTGGGCGCCCAGCCCACCGCACCCGAGCTCTCCAAAACAGAGCCCCGGGCTCCCTCTGTAGTTCAAGCAGGGAATTCTATAAACCTCCAAGAACTCGTTCATCCTAAAGGAAAAAAAAAAAAAAAAAAAAAAAGACGGCGAGTCGTTTTTTGTGCGTGCCTGTGGCAAACGGGACAACAGCCTGGGATCGGGGGGTCTGGGGGCTTCCCCGCACCACTCGGCGTGGGGAGGCAGCAGGTCTGTCTTGGGCAAGACTCCTATGAGGAAATTTACCCCAGGCACTAAGGCAGGTCTGCTGAGTCCTTTTGCGCAGGAAAGACATGGGTCTGTTTGGGCAAATCCAGAGGGCCATGAAGATGATCAGAGGGCTGGAGCGCCTCTGCTGTGAGGACAGGCTAAGAAAGTTGGGATTATTCAGCCTGGAGAGCAGAAGGCTCTGAGAGAACCTTATAACAACCTTCCAGTAGCTAAAGGGGGCTTTTGAGAAAAACTGGGACAGACTTTTTACCAGGGCATGTACTGATAGGATAAGGGGTAATGGTTTTAAACTAAAATAGCATTCATTGAGACTAGATCTAAGGAGGGTGTTTTTTACAATGAGGGTGGTAAAACACTGGCACAGATTGCCCAAAGAGGTATCAAATGCCCATCCCTGGAAACATTCAAGGTGAGATTAGATGAGGCTCTGAGCAATCTGATCTAGTGGAAAACGTCTCTGATCATTGCAGGAGGATTGCATTAGATGACTTTCAAACGTCCCTTCTGACACAAACTATGCTGTAATTCTATGATTAAGCTGTAGGGTATGTGATGCATGCCAGGTCAATGCCAGATGACCCAGGGGACAGTGTCTGCTCTAACCTGTCTGTCACTTTATAGGTGTAGCATTGATCTTGCCTCAGAAGATGTCTTTCTTTAAAGTGCAGATTTGCTTCATTAGCACATGCTGCTTTGTTTGGAAATGGTCGGTCACAGCACGCGCAAGAAAGTAACAGAATGACCATGTGCACCCCTGGCAGTCAGCCACGATGTCCAGAGCAAGTGTCATCCTAGAGGGATCTAAGAAAGTTCCAGAAGAGCTAGCAGAAAAGCACCTCAGGCTTGATCATGAAAAATTAAGACCAAGAGATAAGTCATGCACTGATGGCCCCTAACTGCTAAAACATTGTTTTCGAAAGCATATCCTGAAATGCTACAGAAGCAGCCTCCTGCCTTTATCAACTAAAAAAGACATATTGGAAAATCAAATCATTCACAGATGGGAGATTTTCTGTATAGAGCTTATAGAATAAAGAAATGTTCATGATTCCTATAAAAAGACCTTGTTCAAAGATAATTTTGCCACTGTTGTTAGGACCAGAGGCCAACAAGTGCAGCAAAGTAACTGCTTCCCAGTATGTGCACTAGTGCACAAAATCACATTGACTCAGAAATAGCCAGAAAAATACAGAGGGGCTGTATGTCTCCTTTTGGCATCACTTCATAAAACTAAGTTTCTGCCATTTTCTAACTCTGCCCAATCTCTTCAGTCTCATTGGCCATTGGTGCTTCAGTAGAAACAGGAGAGTCCTCTCTGAAATCAGAGTAGGCTAATGACTTAAGGAAAATCAGTTAGAGGACTCAAAGCATGTAGTTGCTTGCAAGCAGAAAAAAAGTTTATTTTTGGCCCAAGAGCCAAGGAAAGAGGAACGGCAGTGTCCTCAACCCTGTCAGGTGCCAAAAGCCCCCACCCAGATTTGCCACCCATTTTTAACCCCTTGTCTCAGGTGTATGCAAATCAGCCCATGAATATTCATCCCTTCAACATTATGTCATATATTTCAACTTTGCCATAAGTCCCTCAAACAATCAGCTCCCATGTTCCATTGTTTTGGCTAGCACTGTCTTTTGTTTACCTTTAAGGACTGGGAGACAAGACTTTTTACCTTTGATATTCAGCCTTTTTATCTTTAATATTCATCCTTTTTACCTTTAATATTCAGCCTTAACTCTCAGGCCTCTTGAATGATTTTAAAATCTACTAATCTTTCTAAAATTCACTAAAAATTCACTAAATTTTCACTAGTTCACTAAAATCCTTAAATCTCTAAGCCCCTGCCTAACTCGCTAAAATTTATAATTTTCTGAATCCTCAAATCACTAAAGCTTCTCTCCAGTTTTTGTGCTCTTTCTATGGAAGATGTGTTGCTTCTCTCCCTGCTGCTTGATGTGAATACTTCAGACTCTGAGCAGGTGCCCAAAGATGGGGCTACCAAGTGTCAAAATGATTGATTCCTCTGTTCTTCAACTTCTTTATCTGTAAAGAGAGAAAAACAGATTTGTTTATCTTGTACATATGCATGTTATTCTGCAGTTAAGTATTATGCAGAAGTTTGTGCTGTACTTACATTCCTATTGAACTTTTCTTTAGTTCTTGCACTTCAGTCTTTTAAAATCTGCAACGTATTTGTGCTACATTGATATTTAAATCTGTGCAAAGAAGTAATCAAAGATTTTTCTTCCACTAGGAGAGTCAAGTTCTTCTTCTTATCCTCCATCTCTTCATTGGGAGAAAAAGGTCTACTTCCCATTTAAGGTAATTTTTCTATTTTACCAAATTAACAGTTGGAAATATTGTACTTAATTTTCTTGTGATGCCTGGAAAACGAGGTTCTAATAGTTTCCTTTTGGCTTTCCTGCCCATTCAGCTCCAGATCAATTGAGTGTGAAGGACAGCTGAAGAGGGACGGTGCATTTAAGGACAGTCATTCTGTTATCCGTGGAAAAATGCTTAAGAAACCAACTTCAGAGATGATGGAAAATCAGCTTAGAAAGTATAAAATTTAACATTTCAGTTTTGGAGTCTAAGACATAAATGGAGCCAATGAACTGAAACAAACCTTATATTTTTCCTGTACAAAGGCCCTGGATGAAGAAAGGCAAGGACAGATTGAAAAGTAGAGATGTCTGACCCCTAGTAACCAGTGTTTCTGACTCACCAGTGAAAGATCTCAGTGATGTTACACAGACATGAGGTAATCATGACCATGATAAACACTATCATATCTCAAAGTGACTGGCTTCTGACTGCTTCCTTTTTGCGTGCCATACCATATAATATCAGTTCCAGCTGAAAATGTTTACTGAAGACATAATTAACACCTGTTTCTGGTAATTTCAGATAAGGCTAACTCGGTTTTCAATGAAAAGCAGTTTAATAGTGAATTTAGTTAAAGATTAATTAAAATTGAATACTGGACAACAAACTGCTGTTACTAGGCCAACTGATCCAGATGAATACAATATGAGGACAGGCCTAGGGATCTCTACACTCAAGCTAAATAAAGAAGGAATAAATATTTTCTATTTGGAAATGCACATTTTGTTGTGGTAGTTTCCTGGATTATTTTATAAGGGGTTGCTTTTCATAGCAGAAAGACATAATTCAAGAAGTTCACAACAACGAAGAGAAAAAATATCCAAAGTATAATACAAATGATCAGTGATCTGGGACTGGTAAAATATTCTAGTGGATTAGTTAGGATGCTCTTTATGCACTACTTGTGTAGCTTAAAAAACTCCAGGAGGTAGCTGTATTTTGGCTGCATATTCTTCTAAATGTTGCTGCTTTCTTGCTTTTCACTACATTGTGTACTTACTTAGGCACTTTAGATATGATTGTTTTAAACCTGAGATGACTCTTGAATTAAAACCACCAAGTTAAATGCTGGCTCTTTACTTCAGCTGTGCTTAGAAGCGTGATATACAGTTCAGAAATTCTGAGAGTCATATCCTAACAAAAACTTCCCCAAACACCAAGGCAGTTTGAAGTCTGCTTCTCAGGGAAAATACATACCTGAATATTAGTCTAGAGTCAGAACTTTGATCCATGTGCCCCACTAAACATAATTTTCTAGGTCACAGTCAAAATTGGACTGCTGTTAAAAGGGATAACTTTTTTAGTGTTTTAAGTCTTCTTCCAGGTGTGTGCATATGAACCCTCTGTGACAGGTTGTGAATGCTACAGCAGACACCAGGGGAGGGATAATGTGATTTGGTTGATATGTGTGTTCCACCACAATGTCACTATTAAATAAGACTCGATTTTTCCAGGTGTCAGCCTTGTTTATTAAGGGAAGCCAATTTACCTGAACAAGCCTGTGAAGTATGACAGTGTAGTTGCTGCCTCATTTGCAGTCCCAGCTGAGACATTTATACCTTGAGAGAAGGGTGAATAACTTGGACTAAGAGTCACTGGAGTCATCCCAGGGGAAGCAGCTGTCACTCTGGAACAGAACCCTAGACTTGCTTGAAGCATATATATATATATATGTATGCATAACATTTATTTTGGGCTGGTGTGGTGATTTATCTTGGCTACAATTTTGAGTCCAAAAGTAATAAGGAAGGCAGGCAATTTCCATGTACCACCAATGAGAAGTCGGGTCCTCCAGGGAACAATTCAGAGCATGTAAGTTAGATGCTAAAGTAGCTGAAAATGGATGATGTTGTTACCTCTTTCTGAACCTCATTTTTGTCATCCATTAAGGAGGAAAACTAGTATTTCTTTACTTTTCTTTTCTCATCTCCCCTCCCCCAACTCTTTCATTACAAATTACAGTGAATCCTCTCTGTATCGCCACTTCTCCTTCACGACCTCGCCCATTTGTGAAGCAATTTTTTCGCAAATATGATTCTGCTGCCTGCGAGCTCAGCTGGCTGAGACATGCGCAGTTTGACTCTGCTCTGCCAAGGGGCGGTGCCGCGGTGCCTGTGGGGCGGGACTCACCCCGCCCTGCGGGGAGGTCCCTGAACGGGGAGACTGCCTCAAGTGAGGCAAGCTGCGTGCTGGGGCTTCTGTTCCCCCACCCTCTGGGGTCGTCTGGGAGTGCTGCCCCTCTCTCACGGGACCGGTGGATGTTAAAGGGATACAAACCTGACCCCTCCACCACCCCCCCACCCCAGCAGCTCGGGCACGGCGCAGTGCGGCTGGGGCACGGCGTTTAGAGACCTGCGACACCCTGACCCGCTTCCGTGTGCTCCGCTGAGACCCCGGGCGAGCACTGGGGCCGGGCTGGGCCGGGCTGGGGGGGAGCAGTGGCGTGAGGTTTGGGCAGCAGCCACTCAGAAACGGTTCCCTTTGCTCGCTTGTGCTGAGAGAGACAACGAGAAGGAGCAGAGAATTGTCCGCGCTGCTCCAGAGTTCCGGGGGGTGGAGCAATGGGAGTGGCCTGCATGCATATTAACGACCTGCAGTTCTTTGCAAGGTTAAGCTTTCGCAATGGCATTGGCCTGTCCCTTTCCTCGAGATGGAGGAGGTGTAACTGTAATTGTTTTTCAGGTACAGCTTCCTCCAGCAGCACAAAAGAAATTTAAAATCCTGCATTTCCTGTTACATACTTTGTTCAAGGAGCAAACATATCCTGTGACCAATGAATGCAGGGAGGGAATGCTGCTCTAGTACACATGTCTTTGGCTATCTTGATATTGCTAATGGGGAATAGAAAATGTCTTTCTAGAGCCTATTATGTTGATACACTAGCTATCCTGTTTGACTTTCGATAGCAGAATTGAATTGATCTCTCTGGAGGAGGAGTTCATTTATGAGATTTGTGGACAATGCATATAAACCACAAAGAGTTGAAAGAAGTCTTTGTGATTCAAATCCGGTCCGTGAAGGCCATTACCATTGAGCTCAACATACAGGTGAAGGAATCCATTCATAACCAACATAATCAGTGCATGCAGGCTCAGAGTTGGCATGCTAGGTACTATTGCAACAATATAGTAAAAATGGAGATCAGCTGGTCTAACCTGTCAGCTGGTTTGAATAAGAGACATTAATTGCTAAGTGTCTGTGCCTTCACCAGATGCTCAAGGGCTCATTAACCTCAGCAGCACAGTAGATTTATTAGCAGGCTTGTCTATGGATTAACCATTCAAGACTGACAGAGATTGCATTTGCCAAGGGTAGATTAAATTTACACTATACCTTCATAATATTTTTATATTCTACAGAAGCTGAAGGATCTTTGGAAGTAGATTTCTGTAGTTTTCTTCTATCACAGCTCATCCAGGTTTTAGAAGGGCAGGAAAGGGTTTTACTGTGGCTACATTAGTGTGTCAAAACTGGCATCAAAGTGGATTTTTCTCTAAAAAAAAAAGCCAGGAATGCAAGTTGTGGTTTAGTAGTTTTGCTCTTTTGTCCATCTGCCTTAAATATTGGTGAAAGGTCCAATGACAGATCGGAAACAAGTCTAAGATGATGTGTTTCTGCCATTTCTCAGATCTAAAATGGGTTCTAGCAATTACTGTAGAGCCAACCTTGAGCCATCTTTGTCTTTGAGACACTTAAAAGAGTATCTTTCTTGAAGGTAAGAATAACTGCTGTATGGGCTCAGAAAGAAAATTCTTGTTTATCTGCAGATACAGACCTGAGGCTGAAGCCTACTCTAAATCACTGAACGTGATGCAAGTCTGAGAAATGAGCAGTGGTTAATTCATTATATAAATGGGGTTTGGTTTTTGTCACTAATTGAAAAAAAAAAAATCAACAGATTCTTATTATTTGTTGGAAGTTATCGCTAAAATAAAGATTAAAATGAAACTGAGATAAACACATTAAGTTTTCCCCTTAAGTGTTAAGAAAGTACACTTTGAGCAGATGTGACTTTTACTGTCTTTATTCTTGCTTTGCACAGAACTAGTTGATGTAGAGCCAAGTTTGACAACTAGAGCGGGTGCAAATTCAGTGTCTTTTTTGGGTAGAATGGAATCTCTGCCTGAGCTACTGAATGCACACAGAATCACAGAATCACAGAATGTTATGAGTTGGAAGGGACCCACAAGGATCATCTAGTCCAACTCACCATCTAACACCCGTAAGGAGACCGAGAGCACATCGCAGAGCATAACACCAACCTGGATCCCTCACAGTCTAGCAGGCCACTCCGAGCCCTTCACTTTTGGTGCCTCAAAAAATCAGGCGTTCTATGTTTTTATCTTGTTGAAGGAGGCAGTTTTGCTTTAGAGGCTTTAGAGAAAGATCTTGACTGTTTAGTTTTGGACGCCAAAATCAGGCAGGCTGGCCCTCTGAAGTACCTGCTAGTCCTTGTCAACTATGTGGGGAACTTTGGCATGTGCTTTAGGAGCACTCTCTCTAAGCACATGGAATTTAGGTGTGAATAAGATGTTAGAGTTGGTCAGGTTAGTTCTCATAAGGTATCTGCCTGCAGTCATCTCTTGGGATACATGATAACATTAGTGGTAATTACTGAAGATCAAAGTTGGGATCAAATTTACACCTAAATTTATGCATTCTATTGTAGCATATTCTATGGTACCTTTTACTTCTGTGACCTCAGAAATTTAAGGTGGGTGCCTTAAAGATGAAGGGGAGCTATTTCAGGAAGAAAGCTGAGATCTGTACTGTGTTGTAGGAGGAAAATCTTTGCTGGTGAACTAAGCGGTGTCAGAGTGTTTTCCTGGGTTTGGCACTTGACCATCTGTATTTTCAATGTAGTAACTGGGAAAGTTTTTTGCCCAGACCTGGTAAGAGTTTCTCACATAATTCCTGAGCACTGTTGGGGAATTAACATAGGCCATGAGTATTTCCAAGAGGCACATTTCCTGTGATCAGCCCGTTTTGAAGAGCAAGAGAGTTGAACTCCATGTGGATGCAGGGTCTTTCATGCCAGCTGAACCCAGTATCTGAGATCAGACCCAGATGTTTTTAGTTTACTGAGCCTGGCACAGCCTCTTGGAGACTGAAGATTTAGATCCTGAGCTGTACGCCTATCACTGAAAGAGCACAGAATCATAGAAGGTTTAGGTTGGAAGGGACCTTAAAGACCATCTAGTTCCTACTGCCCTGCCATGGGCAGGGACACCTTGCACTAGACCATGTTTCTTAAAGCCCCATCCAACCTGGCACTGAACACTCCCAAGGATGGGGCATCCAGAGCTTCTCTGGACAACCTGTGGCAGTGTCTCACCATCCTCACAGTGAAGAATTTCTTCCTAATATCTAATCTAAACCTACCCAATTTCAGTTTGAAGCAATTCACCCTTGTCCTATCCCTACATGCCCTGCTAGAAAGGGCTCTGCTTTAGTGCAAAGGACTTCACTGATCCTAAAGTGACCCACAAGCTTTTGCTATGAATTTCAGAGCCTTCGGCTTTAATGCTTGGTTAATCCGTATGCCAACAGATCTGTAAAGCCCCCTGGTCCTCTCCAGTCTAGGGCGGAGACCCTTCGAGAAGCACGCGTGAGTCACAGACACGCCGCCGCTCCCTCCCTCCCCTCCCCGACCCTGCACTTCTACCACGGGTTTGTACCGGGGATGCGAGACACAGAGCCACAGGAGGACTCTGTGGGACGAACTTAGCGCTCCCCGCGTGACCACGGAACCCCTTCAGCGTCCAGGACTCTCTCCCACGCGGGTAATTCAAATCGGGGAAAATCAGACCACCTCCTGCGGAGGCGTGGGGCTGAGCGACGCCTGAGTCTGCAAGGCAGCCTGGCTGTATCCTGAGACGGCACGTTCCAGCAACCCAGTGGCCAGCGTAAGCCACCCAGCAAAACTCGTTCCGCAGCATTCAAGTCGCATTCCAGCAAAAACCCTCCAAACCCACGGGGGAAAAAAAAAAAAGGGTGAAAGGACTTTTCTATGCTTTTCTAAGTAAACCTTGGCCTTTTCTTTCCATCTTTGTCTATTTTTCTCTGTCTCTATGCTTATTAGCCTTATAGATAAATATGTAAAAACCATTTTGGAACTCAACATTTGGTCTTGGTTGGTCTTAATTTTTCTTCTGGGGATGAACTAAAGATATATATATACGGGCCTTATTAATGCTCAGATTGTAACAGACACATGACAATGTTTTTCTTTTGAAAAAGGCATTTAAATATTTCTTACAGATGGATATTTATTTCCTGGTAGTAAAGCTAACAAGGAATTTCTTTCTCACTGTTGTGTACAAACAAATAGATATAGGCAAGACTGTTGGTTCATTCAATAAGATGTGTCTTAGGAAACGGCTTTTAAGTGCTCTCAAAAGAGTAAACCATGATTGTGCTCTATCCATCTAAGGAGATAGCTTGTCAAGGCATTGATTTTTCTTTTAATGATGTCTTAAGAGTTTTTGCTGTGCTGCAATTAGCCAGGGAAGGAGCAAATTGCTTTTAAAGTTAGCCCATAAAATGCATTTGCTATTTGTGATATGCATGAAAATTAATTACACTTTGAATTTACGCAGCGCACAGAGAACCTAGTGAATCTCAATTTGCAGTTCATTGAATGAAAGTCAGTTATTGATTTCTGTGGTTGAGTACTAGTGAGGTAATGCCATGTTTGTTACTCATTAGAGGTGGCACAGCACAATATATCATAAAATGTAATTAGAGGAAGATCAATCATTTAAAATATGTGGCTAGGATTAAATCTGTTACTACACACAGAAAAATGAAAAGGCTCATTTACAATATAGTGTAATGGAATGCGACAGCAAGAGAGCTTGGCTTTCAAAAAAGGAGTCTTCCAGTGTGTTGAGGATCATGACAGGACGCCTCTTAATATTTTCACTTAGATTTTAATCTGATCTTGCTTCTTCTGCTAGAACAGATGAACTTTCTTGTGTGCCATTGTGTCAAAAATATTTATGATAATGTTCGTTAATTGTTGATTAATCAAAATTCTTATTAAGGTTCTTTTTAAGACTGGGCAAATGTGTTTTTGAATGGGGCATTGAGTTCATCTTTGCTGAGATCTTAAATGCAATTGTTTGATCACAACTTACACCAACAAATCTTCAGGATTTTTTGATATCTCCTTTGGAGAGAGAGAGACAGTGAGTCAGGACAATAAGAAGCAGGGAGGGAGGGGAAAAATCAAAGCTTTACCTTGCTGTGAGGGAACTTCTACATGGGGCTAGCGGGAAAAGAAAAAAGCAGAGGAAAAGCTAAGATCCTAACAATCTTCTACTTCTTTCTTCAGCAATGCGAGTAGAATTTCAGTAGGGGTGATTCTTCCAGCTTTGTGAAGCATGATTCTTGTTTGTGAGCTCTTAGAAATGCTTAAAAAGTTGGAGGTCTTTAGAGCAGGCTAATTTTAGGTCCCTATGCAGCAGAGGGATCCAATTCTGTGAGTGGTGTGGAAATGATCCTTTTACCCAGGCCTGCAGAGTTTCTAATCTGTTCTTCGTAGGCTGTTTTTCATCTGGGCTGCCAGGCTGAAGCAACAGCTGAGAAGTCTCCTAGAAGGAGAAACACTACCAAATAGCCTTGCTAATTCTGCCACATGAAAAGCTTTAAAATTTTCCTTACATGAGGGAGCAACGGATTTTACAAGTAATCTGGTCTTGGGAAGTGTGGCTCTGTGAGCAGGGCTGCATTATGACATCTGCTGAATAGGAGGCAAATCTCTTCTCTCGTAAAGAATTTCTTTAATGATTCTTAGATATTAAAATCCTGATTATTATCCTAATATGGAGGATAAAACTATACTATCATTTCAATTTACGTTTCAAATTGTTAGTTTTCAGATGTCCTTACCTGTCCTCTTTCTACTTTTATTAAAAAGAGAAGAAATTTTGTCATAATGGAATGGCTAAAACATGAAATATATTTGCAAATACATTCCTTCTCTTTTTCTTGTTTCTCTCCTCTCCCTCTTCTCTCAGGGATATATCTGTGTTGGCAGCTCAATTAATTCCCAATACCAGGGTCCTTTGCTCAGTTAAAATTTAAAAATAGAGCTAGGGCCCATGGCACCAAGCCTATCAGAATTCAAGGGGCATCAAGACAGCACAGTCATATGATGTAGTTTTAGGTGGTTTTAGTTAGTAACGAGTTAGACGACATTCTTATGGGTCCTTTCCAACTTGAGGTACTCGATAATTCTATGATTTCATGAACCTCTGGGAACAGTTGCTTTAATGTTAAGCCTGGAATTAATCCCTCTGCCAGAGTTTTTCTGTAGATGCAAAAATATCCAGGGTTTCAGTCCTAAACCAGCCCATCTGTAGATCATGTTTTATTTACACTAAATTCAATCCCAGTACACATGTCTGTGCAAAAATGCTCTTCTACCAGTTTCTACCATGCCCTTTTCCCACCCTTTAGAATGAGCTGTGCTCCCAACTTTTCTATAACAGGTTTTCCAGAACTCTGCTGGTTGATATGTCCATCTCTCTGAAAAGAGGGTACCAAAATGGAAGGAAAAAGATTGTAAGGCTAAAGGAATTAGATTTTAGGACGGTAGGTATGCAGACCATTCCCATTCCAAGCAGCATCGGTGAGAAATGGTCTTCTCTCAGATAACAGGCCCTCTTGACTATACAGATCCCAGGCATTTGATCACAGAATCACAGAATCACAGAACATTATGAGTTGGAAGGGACCCACAAGGATCATCTAGTCCAACTCACCATCTAACACCCGTAAGGAGATCGAGAGCACATCGCAGAGCATAACACCAACCTGGATCCCTCACAGTTTAGCAGGCCACTCCGAGCCGGAAGGGGCCCAACGTCATCCAGCCCTACACCTCCCTGCTAGACCAGATGTTACGGAAATAGGTCTATGAACTAGATATTTAACAGAAGTTTACACCCCTATCATGCTTGTTGATACCTAGGTGGAGGACTTATGGCTTGATCCACTTGCCTGAAAATTCGTGTAATGCTACTTCAGATAGGTTAGGTAGGTTGGGCATTTTGGTTTCCGGTTTCCAGCTGCCACTTCAGCTGACCATGGATCTATGGAACTGCTTATCACTATTGCAGTCTTTGCAGGCCTGATGATTTTTTTTCTCATCCTTTCCTCTTGCTTCTGGCCAGAGCTTAATCCTGTGGTGGTTGTGAGTTGCCTAACCAACATATCTCAACTGAAAGCATAGGATAAACTTTGGCTGACTGTTAGTTCAGTGGCTCCTCTGTTAGGAAGAAATGCAATCCATATATGTATTCCACCATGTAGTGTGGTGGAAGGCTTCTAATTCAACCCCCCAAATATGTAAGCATTTAATAATCATTAAAAAGTAAACATTCATTGTTCAATAAAAGGGGATAAGAGAGATAAAGTGTAATCTCAGGGATCTTGGGACCAAGATCAGATTTTTGTTTGGAATAAAAAGCGTGGGCATGACTTGTGTGTAGTACTTGAGGGAAGTTATGTCCCATGTTCATGCAGCTCAAAGCAGGAGTGAGAGCCCAGGGAGGTGGTGGAGTTGCCATCCCTGGAGATGTTTAAGAAAAGACTGGATGAGGAACTCAGTGACATGGTCTAGATAATGGGAGGCTCAGATGGACGGAGTGTGGTGTCCATGGCTCTGGGGCTGTGGATTCGATCCCTGGTTGGGCGTTTGCTTGGGAGTTGGACTAGATGATCCTTGTGGATCCCTTCCAACTTGGAATATCCTGTAAACCTGTGAAATTTCACTGTGCCAGTTAACAGGGCAGACTTGGATTTTGTAATGCATTGAGGAGCACTGGCTGTTACTGAGGGCTTTATGTACTTTCTTCAGACCATTGATATTGTCCACATTTAAAGGGTTACGGCTTAAGAAGGAAAGTTAGAGAAATTTCAGTATCTTGCATATAAACTACGGTTAAAATAGCATAGTCACTAGTGCTAGTGACTCTTGTTAGAATTTGAAGTCTGTCTTGTGACTACAAAAGACTCCCCTATTTTTCCCTATTTTTAGTCTAAGATGATTTTTCTTGGTCAGGTTTTCTGGATTATTTTCTGATGCTAAGATAGCAGAGAAAATCATAAATGAAAATTTTCAAGTTGAATAAAGCAAGTTTTAATGTTAGAAAGTGTTGTGCATGCAGAATAGGAAATGTAGATCTGTGATGAATTGGTCAATAATGGTGCAGAAAGAACTAAGCAAAGTGATTGCTTATATAAATTAAAATTCAAGACAGTAATTGCAAAATTAATGTGTATTACACAACTTT
Source organism: Pitta sordida (assembly GCA_013390025.1). Lineage (NCBI taxonomy): Eukaryota > Metazoa > Chordata > Aves > Passeriformes > Pittidae > Pitta > Pitta sordida. The sequence goes on from WEKX01024264.1 coordinate 37,104, forward strand.
AGCTGAAAACTTACCAACTTCATCTACTTAGCAGTATACATTTAAATAATGTTTCAGAATTCCTGGGAGACACTACAGCATATGAATGAATAGTGTTAATCCATTCCTAGTTGAGTTGAAAGCACAGCCAGATTATATGAATTTATTTAAAGCAACCCATGAATGTGCCTCAGTGCTTTCTTGGAAAGTTAGCCATGTAGAGAACCTTTGTTCGTTTCCTTTTTATCTTTATTTTCAAATGAAGGGAGCCAATAATGAAAGCATTTAGCTAAATAAGAAAAGGCAAAGCAAAAGAACAAGATTTTGAGTCAGGCAGTCTTTCTGTATCATTCAACAGGCAACAAACAGAAATTGGCAGCTGGCCACTGTTCTCCATAGGTGAAGGCAAGAATGAGTTCCACTGAACAATGACTTTTCCTAATGCATCAAAATTACAAAGGCAATTGTGCTAAATAACTTGGAAGCATGTGGAAGTTTGAAATGTGTTATTACTTCTCACAATTGTTCATTTGAAGTAGTCTCTTAGTTGCATATGGAACTGCAATATCATGAACGTGAAGTTGGTTGTGAGACCTGTGTATCTCTAGTTCAACATCCTGTGGTTCATGAGGCTGAAATGTCCGATGCTGCATTATGTTTGACGGGAGAAATTGGGTATGAGAGAACTTCATAGGTGTTGGGCAAACTGTATTATAGGCATTATTCTCGGGTAATATCAACCTCCTTATAATCAGCTTAATTTTAGCTAGTCACTCATATTCCCTGTCAAGGCAGTAGAGATTCTTCTGTTGTACATAAATACTGAAGACAGGTTAGGTGAATCTTCCAGATCCTCAATTGTTGAAATTTAGGCAGCTGAGACTGCTTACCTAACTTTCAGATAAAGTCAGGTGAAAGGAGTCCCTCATTTTTAACCTCAGTAGAATAAAGAAATGCCTGCTTTATGTGTCAGCCCATTTGGCTGGAAAGTAAGCATGTTAAATAATAAATAAAAAAAGAATCATTGATGTGGATGGTGTTTGATTATTTAGGGCTTGATATGTAAGCATTTATTTTTTGTTCACAGTATGAAAGCTTTTTGGAGGCTTCTGTTCTACTGGCTGTTAATTTGAAAATTAGATTCACATGATGACTAGATGTTAACCTATTGTATTCAAAATTGTCATTCTCACATGCGAAAAAGGCAAAAGACTAGTCAGGCAGCTTAGTTTTAAGATGGTGGAATGCAGGACTGAATGGAAGAATATAATTTCCTGGTCATCCGGTTTTAGCAGCAAGAGGAACGAGAGACAAAGCAACATTTTTAAATTGCAGTCCACGTTCTCCTTATTCTATTCCTTAGAATGAATTTGGCACCAGATATACAAGACTGAGCTGTACTAAAAAAGCCAGTGGTGACTGGAAATGGTAATCTGTGTGCTTTCTCCACTTTTACAGCACCAGTGCAAGGGAATATTTCATCTAAGATGGAAGTGAAGATAGAAGCTTACAAGTTGACATGATCTTATGTCAAATTTTCTGAGTCTCCTGCTGAGATGTGGACAGCTTCCTCTGTTAAATGATGAAACATAGAGGACCAGAAGCAGAGAGAGCTTAGACCTTTCTTCTCATTGATATTTTGCAACCTGAGCTCAGTGACAGTCAGGCAATGTTTTGCATAGCTTCCCTCTCAGCATGTGGATTTTTTTTTATGTTTGCCTTTAGTTTTATTTTTTCCTTTCTGTTTCTCAACAACTGGCAATAACATTTTGCTTTATCGAATGGAGAGTTTGCTATTAGAGCTGTCAGTATTACCAGCCTCAAGAAATTAAAAAGTAATTTGCAAGCCAGACTACAAAGCCACTAGACTTTGTAAACATAAAAGCTTTCTATTGTATTTTCATTGCATTTTTGTGCATTCTGTTGTATTAGTGTATTGACTTGTGATTTATTTTTTATTCTTGTAGAAAGAATATAATTCAGTCTTCTAAACTTCTGGACAAAGGTCAGTCTCAAGCTTCAAATTTGAAGCTTACTCATGCTCACATTCACTTCTCACAGTCATGCTGTTTCTGTCCTTATGTCTTCTGCCTCACACTCTGACTACTGGGAATCACATACCCAGATATCTACTTTGTTCAGCTCCTCCATTCTGTCATCTCCCTGCCAGTGAATTCAGTGTGGTGCCAGGGTTGTACTCCCATTTGAAACTCCACATTTGACACTGGATGTTCTGATAATTCGGTCTGAGACTTGTCTAACCAACTGTACACATCTACAATGTACACGTGGGCACTGCATCCAGTCAGCATCTATAGAATGAAAAAAAAATAAATGGAGACAAGTACAGACTTCAGGTTGTCTTAAAGTTGGTAGAAAAAAAAAAAGAGTCAGATGAATCTTGTCTTGCAAAGAAAGTTTTCTTGCAATTGTCTACCAAGAAAGCCCAGAGTGACAGGCTGAGATGAACACATCTGTATAGCAGAAATCAAAGGAAGGGCAATATGGACTCCCCCTTTGTAACTTTCTTAGGGCCTGCCCTGCGAGGTAGAAGAAACTTTTGCTTTTTGCTAATAAATCCTTTGGGTTGAATTAAAGTAAATGGATACTAGATGATCAGTGTTTACATACATACATATATATATAGAGTCAGCCCTCTTCCGCTTCGCGCTTTCCATATTGTGGCTTCACTACTGCGCGGCGTGATTTTTTTGTGATTAAGGAGGCCCATTTTGTGACTGCGCGAACTGATAGTCATAAATATTCAAATTACACAGTCATGAATACTCAAATCAACCCCCACGCTGTGCTGCACGGACCATGGGTGCACTGCTCTGCTCGTTTCGCTGGTGCCGTGTATGAACCGCCCCACCCAAGTCCGACCGAGGCGGCTGCGGTATATTCCCCCAGTGCCTACCCTGGTCCGAGTGAGGGTAGCTGTAATAGCATTGGAGTGCGGGCGGGGCAGCTGCAGAACTGTGGCAGGGAGTGCAGCAGAGATAGCCCTTGTCCCACCTGGCTAATCCAACCTATAATCCAACTAACCTAGCATCTACATCTAGATCATGTTGCTCAACACCTCATCCAGCCTACCCTTAAACACCTCCAGGGTTGGTGACTCAACCACNGCTGTGCTGGGACGCTGGTGCAAGCCTCACGGTGGGGGGGAGGCAGGGGTGTACAGGCTTTGAAACTCCACTTTAAACATGTATGCTGCAGCAGCGCCGGCCATACACGTACCCTGGGAGGGAACACGCCAGGGTGAGGTCAGAAGTATACAATACAGCCCTGCGGCACCTCCTCCACCCACTGCATCTCCCACAGCAGCGGCAGGAAAAGCCCAGGACTTGCTTGGGAGGTGGCGTGGGCTCAGGGACCCCTTTGTCACGATTTCTGAGGAATCCCTAGGTGGGGATGGGGCAGAGTAGACCCCCTTCGCTCCCCTTTGCATGCAAGGAACTTCCAGGAATGCCCTGCAGCCTCTCTGGAGCTGAGGGGCCGGGGTGACCAGGGAAAATTTGCATATTAGTGAGCTGCCACTCTATGCCGATGGAGGGCTTCGTGGGGGAGGGGCAAGACCCGTGGTGCCATGGTTTAGAAGGGCCATGGTTTATTTTACAACAATTTGATTTCAATGGAAGTCAGGTATCTAGCCATTTTGGTTGTCTAGCCATTTTGGTTGTTATTATCTATAGTTATATAGCAATATAAAAGCATAAAGGTATCACCTGGGAAAATGTGTAAAGGAAAAGAGAGAAAGAGTGAGAATAAGAGTTAAGGGAAAAGAGTAAAAAGAGAAAAGTAAGAGCTTATATTCACAACCCAGATGTCTCTGACTAACTTGGTTGTTGTTGCTGATGTCTTGGTCCATCTGGGAGTGGTGGGGGAAAGAAGAAGACCATTGTCTCAGTTTGAGACAGTGGGAGGGGATACTTATCAAAACTGGACAAGAGATTGTTAGCGATATAACAAGATTTACGTATTACAAAATTAAATGAAGATGTGTGTATATGAATATGATATGAGCAGAGGGAAATAAAAATAAAACAGAACCAAAACCACAGCCCTCAACAGCCCTAGTGGTGGTGGCACCCACCCACAGCCAGCGGTGCGGGCCCCCACGGGCCTGTGGGAGGTCGAATCTTCCATGATAACGCTTGTGCCAATTTGCAGGCCTGGATCACACTGCTGTCCCGGTCATCCTGCCTGCAGTCCCCCCACCACTCGGGCCACTGCCAGGACTGAGCAGTGGAAGACAACGGGAGCTGACACAGCACCGAACTGCAACAGGATTCCTCGATGAAAAGAGCCAGCCATCTGGGTCTACCCTGGAAGAAAATGGAAAAAAATAAAAAAAAAAAGGTACACATTAAAATATATCTCGAACACTAACTCATGACATCCATTAAATATAAAATCCAGTTGGTTTATACACCCTCAGAAATCCTTCTGGTACCTTCCCAGTAGCTGGGTGTGAGAGGCTGTTTTTGCACAGTCATGCAGTTTTTGCAGGAATGGGTCAGAAGCTGCAGGTGTTGTTTTTTGCATAGTTATTTTAGGCTTGACTGGGGGGGCTGTTTTGGGGGCTAAAAAGAGGTAAGCATCACATAGGGAAAGAGTGCCACTAGCCTTCTTTAGATAGGCATTAAACTCCCAGAAGCTCCCCCCTTGGCTTCCACAAACACTTTGTGGGCTATGGCCTCCTCCCCTCAGCCTTATCTTCAATCTTCTGGAAGGACCTTCAGTCTCCTGGCAGGTTTGTGCAGCTTGCTACAGAAGCAATGTTTCAAGGCTCCTAAAAATGTCCAGTTCCTCACAAGCTTGTAGGACTTCTCCGTCATTTGGTTTTCTCTTTTGACTGTGGATGGAGAGGGAAGACACTAGGAATTGTTTGACTAATTCATTTTTTATGAGGGAGATGAGAGGAAGAATTAAAGATGTGATGATGCTTCTAAGGAAAATAATTCGTTAAAAAGAGTTTTGAATTGATATGGAAATACGACTGGTTCGCTTGAAGCCAAATAGTCAGGTAGAAAATACACATGGTAGTGTAGAGGTTGGCTTTCTGAAAACAGGTAGCTTCATGATTTGTTTGGAAGTGCTCCATCTCAAAGAAATGATAGAATCAACCTAAAGGAAATAAGAAATCTCCTGATCTTGGAGCATGATCAATCAAGAAGATAAGTTGTCATGTCATACTGAGTGATTGGTCCCTGCTGAAAACTAGTTCCTACTGTGAACTGGTCCATGGCTTGAATGAATTACTCACTGATCTGCCTTAAACACACCAAGCCATGGATTTGGGGTTTTAAGATGCATTCATGTAAAATTTGTAAAGTATCATAGTGTTTTCTCCTATGGTAATTAGGACTCTTGGCCTTTTCAGCTGACCTAGCTGAAGCCTGAGATAAAACAATACAGAGAGCAGTGAGATACTCTCAGTTATCAAAAATTAGTTCTGAGAGCTGCTGGAGGAGGAAGCTACAGTGATTTATTTTTTTTAAATACACATTGTTTTCTTTCTGATTAGCCACTCAAATACAGTGTAATTTGAATTTTTTTCATGACCCTCTATGTGTCCTTCTTTCAAAGATTCACATGCATATACTGGTGCACAGGCCAAGGTATTTTTGTATTCTATTTGAATCACAGAATCACAGAATATTATGAGTTGGAAGGGACCCACAAGGATCATCTAGTCCAACTCACCACCTAACACCCGTACAGAGACCGAGAGCACATCCCAGAGCGTAACACCAACCTAGATCCCTCACAGTCTAGCAGGTCACTCCGAGCCGGAAGGGGCCCAGGGTCATCCAGCCCTACACCCCCCAGCTAGACCATGTCACTAAGCTCCTCGTCCAGTCTTCTCTTAAACACCTCCAGGGATGGCGACTCCACCACCTCCCTGGGCAGCCCATTCCAATATGCAATTACTCTCTCTGTGAAAAACCGCTTCCTAACGTTAAGATTTGGCATAAGAAATCACCCTTTGCTCATAGCAGCTGTTAATTAGATAAATAGCTGTGCTTGTATTTGAGAAGCATCACATAAATATTTAAGAGTTAAAATGCTTTATTGGACAGGCAAGGATAGGTGCAATCAGTGTGTTTCAACCATGATGAAAATGCCAGAGCAGTCAAGTGTCTTAGAAAACCTGTATCAGCAACTGTTTTGAGGCCTCTCTCGCAGGCATACAATTATTTAGGGTTTTGCTTGACATAGCTGGGGAAGTTATAAATATGGCTCCCAACATGAACCTGGCAGGTATGCTCAACAGGCAGGAAGGGGAATATAAAACAGAATCTACCCAAATGCCTAAATTGTGTGAAATTCAAGTGCTGAGGAGAAAATCAGGAACTTGATGATTAAACATAGTCACTGCTGTATTATATTAAAATAACTTGCCTCTAGCAAACCACTCACTGTTTTTTCCTTTAAATCTGTCACTTTTGAGGATCCTTTTACTCTGACTGGCTGCATCAGTAGCTTTGTAGCTCTCTAAGTTTTACAGTGCAGAGAGCATGTACAGAGAGACTTTTGGTGAACAGTGGGGACCCATTAACCGCTGAATAACCACTGCAATGTGCAGGTTATATTTTCCTGTGACTTAATAGGACTCGGCAGAATCAGAAACTTAAAGCCAAATGGTCCTCAGATGTGTTTTTAAGACACTACAAGTCTCTAGACAAAAAGGAACTTATTTGTTTATGGATTGCTGTCATTAATTAACAGACCAGAAAGTTATTACTGCCTCAGTTTTAATGATGTCCAAAGTAGATAGCTATTAAAGCTGAGAACAGCAGCATAATGGGCTTGACCCAAATGAGCAGGAAAAGAAAGAGGAATAGTACATCAGTGGCAAAGTCCCTGACACTTGGAGAACGAGCAGAGGTTACTCATTATAAAGACTACTCTTTTTTTGTAGCCTTTGTTTCTCTGAAGCAGGCTTCAGTGTCTTCCAATAGATCTCCATTAAGTTTGTATTCTTTTTCTTGGAGCTGGAGGCATATTCTCTTCTACTTGACCTCTGTGATTTTTCTTCACAAAGGGCAGCTTTAATACATCTTTGTGAGAAGCAATTTTCCTGTCCCATGAAATTTTGTGGCTTAAAAACCAAGCAGAACTGTCTTTTCTTTCCATGGTTAATTTTTTTTTAACATGTGCATTTTTCACATTCCAAATATGTTACTAGACTCTGAGACTATTAGGTGATTGGAGAAAAATATCTGCCCCTTTTTTATATACATAGGTATGTGACATAGGCATTTCTCTTTCTTTTATCCCCAGGGAAAGTGCTCCTAACAATTATAAAAATAGTCACCATTTTTGTTTGTTTGTTTTGGTGTTTTTTTTTTAATAGACCACTCAATCACCACGGTAATATAGGGATCAGGCTGACTCAAGTTCAGCTCTCATCCATTGAATACTTGGGCACTGTTATATAGTATGGAGAACAAGACAAGTACCCACTCTGCAGACTCTCTTCTTTTCTTGTGATTTCTTGCACCTTATCTTCAGAAACAGCTTGACCCTGGATGTTAGTGTCCTACCTCTCTCCTCTGCCCATATTTCCTCTTGAATTCGTGGGCGTACATGAAGCATGTCCCTCCATTCAAGTATACACATTTCCTCACAGCCTGGAGCTCGCTGAAAGGCTCTGAAAACTTTGTGCAGATAAATTCTGTGCAGATAAAATTCAGTTGATGTAGAAATTATTTGCATGCATTTGGAGGGCATTTACATTCTTGATGTGTACTTGTGCTTGTGTGAATGTTTGTCGCATGAGTAGGCATGTCATATTTATTTAAATAGCACTTCTTTTGAAGGTAGCTGTGAAATTAAGGTCACTTAGAGTTTACAAGACTGGCTAGGGATGGTCTAGAGGAGGTGTGCACAGGAGGAAGAGAACCTGAAATGGGAAGGCCACGGTTTAAGAATGGTACTCTCCAATTTAGTACTCTTGCTAAAACCATGTGCCATTTCCCCTCCCTCCTCCAACTGAATGGGTATGGTACTGCTTGTCTTAAAATCAAAATTACATGTGAAAAATATATGGTATTTCCTCTACAGCTTGAAAAATAATGACAGCTTGTGACTTATTTTTGATTTTTTAAATGTTTGAGACTGTTTCAGTGATATACTGCAAACACAAAATCATAACATTACACAGTACACATCTTTGTCTGTGTCACATAGCTTATTGGGAGATGGTGGTGGTTTGTAACTAATTAATGAGTTGGTGTTGTATTTGCTGTAAAATCATATCCATCTGTGTAGATGATTTCAGTGAGTTTTAACAGGGTCTCTGTAAGGTGTTATTACTTCTGTCATGCAGAGACAACTATATAACAATTTGCATAATTGTAGATGGAGGAAAATGTTAGCCTGCATATTTAAAACTGTTATATATGTTTCCAGCTCATTAAAGAAAATCAGTGGAGCTAGGCAGCATACTCAGGTTGGAGATCAGGTGGCAAAGTATATACATTACAAAATCTAATTTTCTACTGTTAAAAGATTTCCAGCTGAACAAAACCAATAAAACTGACCTTGCTCACTGAAAAATTTAGGAAAGAAAACTCATTTAAAGAGTCCTTCTATGAAAACACTCATGTTCCTCTCTGTCATTGTAACTCTGACCTTGGGGATCAGTCACTTTGGATGTGCCAAAGAGATGCTTTCCTGAATAAGTGATGATAGGCTTTAATATGATTAGGGATAGGCAGAGTGGGAAGAATGTTAAAGAACTTGCAATGTGAAAGCAGAGGGACAGATTCACAGAGCATGTACTCAGATCTATAGTTTAGATCTTTTTAGATCTTTTCTTCTCCCTAAATCTGATACTGTGTAGTCTTCCTGGTGGGCATCTGGTGGAGTGCTCAAGTCTTGACAGCTCTAGATGTTTCAGCACATACTACAAGTCTGCAAGCAGGCAGATTCTGCTAATCTCACACTTGGAAGTCGAGCCCTAGTTCTCATGACTGCTTCTAAACATTACTGAACATGGTCCTACATATGAACAAACACATGCATGTCTGGTGGTCTTATTCTAATTGAATGAGCGGGAATACAACTTGACCCGGATATCAATTTGGGTAAGATGTTTGTCCTTTTTCCATGTTTCCCTTTATGCTTGACCTTCGGGCAGGAGTGCTTCCTGTTCCTTTTTGGTTTGTTATTACAGACATAATTTGAAAATCTTACCAAACTGTGCCAGAGAAAGGATTCTTACAGGCACTTGTAGGAATGGCTTATTCTTCCTGGTAAAGTGGTGTGCAGGGCCAGACAGCAGGGTTTGAGATGCATAAGGTCCAAAAAGATATACCTAGGAATTTCTTGATATAGACAGAATGTTCCAAATTCTGCATGGAGCTTTTGCAGTTCTCACTGCAATTTTAGAACTGGATTAGGAAGATGCAAAAGAAGCTTAGAAGTAGAGATCAAGATAAGGTCAAATGGTCTTGGGTGCCTGAAGACGGGGAATCAGTGCTGAACAGAGATACACACTCAAGGCACAGAAACTATACATCCTGCTCAGGGTTGATTGTCTGGTCTTTCAGTTGCATTTACCGTATCAACTAGCTGAAGTCAGTCAATGGCAGCTGAAAACACTGACTCTCTGTTTGGGGCTCCCACCATCTGCTCACTGGACCACACCTGCATCAGAGAGATGTGAGAAGGCAATGGCACGATTGCAGTTTGCCTGTTCTGAAGATGACAGAGAAGCTGGATGAAGATCCCGAATAAAAGCATGTTCCAGTCAATCATCTAAGCTTCTGATGTAATGGAGATTCTTCAGTATCTTCACTATTAATTTTGCACGGAGATTTAAAAATATGACAGGAGTTCCAATTTTTTGTTTATGAACTGTATGATATAAGCCAAATTTAAAGGAATAACACTTTCACTATTCTCTGATTTAACTGAAAATGTAAAATACATTATTATAATAATTAATTCTTTAATTTTTTTTTCAGAGAAAGCAGAAGAAATAAGATTCATACTTCTCTTTTGGGGAAAAATGTGTCTGGAATTTAAAATTATGAAGTAGGATCCACTGTATATCTTTGCCTACTGTAAGATTTGGCAAAATTAAAATTCCCATACCTTGAACTATTATTTTATGATCACTAGTTCTTATAAATATTTTCATTAGACTACCATGGTCTTCACACAGTCCTACTTAGATCAGACGAATTTAATGAGAAATCAGTGTGGCAACAAATATTTTTGAAGCTTGGAGGTTTTGTTGCGGGGGCAGAACTGGTATTCAAATAAGCAGTGCTTGGCAAATGGATATTATATAAGCTCTGTGAATGATGGAAAGTGATAAATGGTACAACACCTAAATCATTACACCAGGGGAAAAATATTATATGTTATATATTATGTATTATATAAATATATAAAATATTATATAGAAATGTTAAAAATATTTGACATTTGCCAAATTTCTTTCAAAATTACCCCTTGCATTGACTATACATTTAACACATTTTGTACATGCATCATTCAAATATTCCCTTATATGTAAATATGTTTTTCATATAAAAAAGCTGGAAAAGGAAGTTTTTTTAGTTGCTATTGGCACAGGAAAATTAGCAACAGTGCAGGTGGTGGAGTCGCCATCCCTGGAGGTGTTTAAGAGAACACTTGATGAGGAGCTCAGTGACATGGTCTAGATGGTGGGAGGCTTGGATGGATGGAGCGTGGTGCCCGTGGTTCCACGCTTGTGGGCCTGATCCCTGGGTGGGCGTTTGCTTGGGAGTTGGACTAGATGATCCTGTGGGTCCCTTCCAACTCAGAATAACCTGTGAACATGTTGATGCTAGAAAACAAAAGATTGAGTCAGATAGAATTAATCATAGTCCCTTCTGTTTGCCAATGCTACTTTTCCTGGTGATTTTAGCAGATGTGTGTGAAAAAATCCGATGTCACTGCAAGGCAATGGTAGTTTTGCCACTGATTCAGTACCATTACATTTTCTCCATGATACTTACCATTAGATAAAAGCACTGAGTAGTGACAAACTGATTGATCAAGGTCACCGTAGAAGTATATTTTAAATACAGGCAGCAATGTCTTAAAATGGCAAGCAAGTTCTAGTTCTGTCATTTAGATGCATGAGCAAAGCTTCAATAAACAGAAGGAACAAGGAACATTTATAAAACTCCTGCCCTGCGTCTGCTGTTGGTAGTCTCATTTGTCAATACAGGGCCCTGAAAACTCAATGCTACGTTGCTTCCAAATGAATTTTAATTCTGCAAGGAGCTACTCAGCACAGGAATGATTTGTCTTTTTTCTGATTTGCTCAGCTTTGTAATGCTTCTCCTTTTTGTTTTGTAAGCTGGCCCCAAGCAAAATTTTGTGGGTCTGTTACCAATCCTCTCTATTTCATACAGAAGTACTTTGAAGACAAGAGATATACAGTGAGCCCCTGCGTATTCCCAGTCCGCTATCTGCGAGCTTCAGTATTTGTGGGTGTTTTTCCCGTGAGCTGTGCGACCTCGGTGCACGCTCAGAATGTACCGAGACCCCGGTAGGTTCAGCCCCCGGTCTCGCTGCTCGCGCTGCAAGCACAGCTGGCCCTGACCCCCCCCCCTTCGTGCCGCTCCCAGGGCGAGCACAGCGGGCCCCGTCTTCTCACTAATATGTAAATTGGTCTCAGCCAGGAGCCGGCACGGTGCACGTGGGATGCGTTTAGTGTAAATGTGTGTTTTTGCATGGCTGGAATTGTCCTCTGCCGGGCTACAAGATGGGGTGACGGGGCTGCCATTGTGTGTGTGCCGCTGTGTGTCAGGGGCCACCCGCCGCTTGGGCAGCTCTCGCCGCCGGCCTCGCTCTCAGGCTCTGGCGCGGGGCTGGCCCCACAGCTCCGGGCTCGCCCGCCTCGGCGTAACACAGCCAGACAACTGAGACAAGTCCCGCTCTCCGGACCATCCTCTAGACCTTATATGGGGAGAGGGCATGGCTATGGGCGTGGCATACTCAACTACATAGTGGGTTCGCTATCTTTGCGGATTTTGCAACTTGTGGGAGGTGGACCAGACCCAACAGCCCACGAGTAATGGGGGTCCACTGTAGTAATAACATCAGTTTTTGAAACAAGACCATCTGTGCCTTTGGTTCTGTACTTACTTTCTTTTCATCCCAGTATCCAACAAATAGAGATGAACTTGATGTTTCCATAATGTCCAGAATGACAATTTTACATCTATGGTTTCATTGAATACTTCTCTACTAAGAGCTCTGCTTGGGGACTTGGAATCGCACATCCTGCTTGCAATACAAGCACAGAGCAGAATGACAGCCCTCTCCCACACTCTATTCTGTATAAAAAGTAGTAAAGAGGTGGTTAAAGACAGGTGGAGAAATACAAAAGGATGATAAGAGTGAGGGAATCTTGAACGTAACTGAAAAGAGATCTTCCTAAAATTTATCGGGATCATTTCACAGTCATGGAGGAGGCAAAGGTGAAAGCATGATAACTGTTTCTTGAAAATGCAACAAAACTGTCGCTCTGAAAATGAGCATCAGAAAGGATAGGATGATGGTGGTGACTGGTAAGAAAGAAAGTAAGGGGTGTATTACTCACATTATGCCTTCTCTCAGATGAGACACAGGTTCTTAATTTCTTGTCCTCCTTCTGGTCAAAAGACTTTCATTCTTACCTATCCAGTATTGCCACTTCAACAATGAGTGATGCCAGTCCTTTGTGCTCATCTCTGGGCAGTCTACAATGCGTGGAATGCCTTTCAAGGATGTAGGGTCTTAAGATCTCCCTGGACTGAGGCTGTTTTCCCTCCAAAATTGTGTAGACAGCTTTTTCTGTTGGCCCATTGGTTTTAAAAACCTGCCAACCCTAGACGCTCACTGAAGAGAGGCTGAGACCTAGGCACATTGCCTTGGCTACCTGTAAGGGTCCTGCTGAGGGTGTCATGTCTGCCTGCTTACAGCAGCAGGCAAGCATTTTAGACGGGTGGCACTCCAGTCAGGTCTTCCTTATTTGCCAGGGCTAAATATTTGGTACTGGACACAGCCATAACTCACTCCTGTGTATACCTTAGTGGCATGTGTTCTGGGCAGCAACCTTCTGATGGAACACTGTGTGACTTGGCAGAGTCTGCAGACCACAAATGGATTTTTTCTTCACACTTTGGTATTAGACATTATTAGGTATTATCTATTACATATCTATTATCTATTATCTATATCTATTATCTATTACAAACAATAGTTTGCAAACAAACTATTGGCTGCTGGTGCAGTTCACTTCTCCTATTTCTGCACCAATATGTTTCACCAGTTCATTCTGAAGAGTCTTGCCCATTGGCTTTGCCTTTGTGAGGTCACATTTTAAATGCCTTTAACACAGTTGTCACCATTGTCATGGTGACACCATTTGTCAAATGCATGACAAATTCCATGTGAGTGTCTATTGCTCAGAGTGAAAGTGTTTTGTAGAATGAGACTCATTAAATGGATGAAAAGAGTCCTCATCCCCCTACCACAGCTGTATTATTCCGCCTGCCTGGTGTGATGTAGGCTAATGATGAGAACTTGTTAAGAACAAAACTAATATTTTTATTTCCTGACGACTATTTGGTCTGTGCCTACCTCTATCCAGAAACAGTTTCACATGATCAGTTGTGATTGCCTAGAGGTGTTTACCCAGATCTGAGTACTGCTTCTATGCTTTTTTGTAGTTGATGGGATGTAGTAAGAACCTTTGTGGCTCAATTTACTGCTGCAAGGAGAAGGTATCTCAATTCTAGAAGAAAAATGCCTCAAAATGCCCATTTTTTTTCTTAATTGTTAGAAGAACACTTGGGTGGCTGAATCAGATGTGAGCATCTGGCTCTTTGCAAGCTTGAAGCTAAGGAAAAGAAACCCAGGAAAGAAGAGACATTCCTTATCTTGAATGTAGAATGAAGCTTATACCACTCTTCTGGGAGCAGTGAACCTCCCTCTCTGATCAGAAGCACACTGGAGAGTAATCTGAAATCTTCATATGCCTCTAAATCAACGTATGTATAGGTGGCTGTCTGCACATTGGATTCCATGCGGAACCATTACCAAAGTACATTTAAAAGGTCTCTATCATCAGACCTGAATATGAATTTGTTCACCCTGAAGCAAGATGGCCTAAATGTTAAAAGCAATTTTGAAGGTAAATATTTGAAAATCCCAGTGACTGACTACTTGATTCTTCAGGTACTTAGGCATTGAGTCCCAGGAGCAGCCCCTGTCTTTGGCAATAGCTCTTTTCCCTGTTATTAACAGTGTATTTCAAAGCATGGGACTTGCATATAAATGAAAATTACTCTCTTCATGTTTACTGAGTTTGACAGGATGCATTTGTGATTTGGAAGCAGTACTCAGCAAATGGTGGAAGATTTATGAAACTAAGCAAAATTCAGGTTGTTTTCTGTCTTTTGTTTGTTATTGTGGCATACTACAAAGCACAGATTGTTTGTCTTTACAAATTATATTTGTTTTTGCGAAAAAAGAGCCAGGTCTCTCTCCTTTTAAAGCAAGCTAGTAAACAATCAATATTTTTTTATCCTTCCAAAGTCCCTGAAAGTTTAGAGGATCCCATAAGGAGAATATAAAAGTAATAGAAAACCAAAAGTAAAAAATAAGCAGGAATAAAATGTGCACTTAACCTGAAAAACAATTTGTACAGCATTTTGTGTTTTCTTGTTGCTAAAATAAAGCACAAATGAACGTAGAGGTTTATATGTCACCTCAGAGGATAGCTACAAAGATTTGTATGGAGTCGCAGGACACTTAGCCTATTGAATCCTTTCCAAAATGGCTAAGTAGCTTGTTGTGCAGCCGGCAGCAAATAGATGTTTTGATAGGGTTTTCTTTTTCCTGCATAGTCTTGGAATTAGCCACTAGATGGCACTGATTTTACGTGGCTGGAAATTAAGCAAGATTTTTCCAGAGGAAACTCGAAGTGGCTAGTTCCATTAAATTCTGCATTATATCAGTAGGTGGCAGATTTGGGCTATTTATACGGGGGAAAAAAAGCTTTAATGCTCCCTACTGCTTCTTGCAAACGTATTTTCATTTATTTTTTTCTTAAACCTTGTGTAAAATATTATACAAAAATAAAAATCACTGGCTGAAAAAAAGGACTTTAATGCGTTTGTTTCATGTTTTCAAATTACAAGCAAAAATATACAAGAGAGTAAGGGTCTATTAAAGCCATTAACAAAAAGGGAATCAAAATGTAAATGAGTAAGAACACATTTCTAAAAACCAGTTCCAGGTAGTGGCAATAAAAATAATATTATAACATGTAAGAATACACAAAAGGCAAAAATAGAGAAATGCCTCAATTTAAAAATCTACTATAAAGATTTTCTTTTCTTTTTGTGAGCCCTTTCAAATACACTTGCAGAGGTGAGTAAAAAGGGGTGCAGAGAAAATTACTGCCTTGTAACATTGATTTCATTTTTGGATGCTTGTGCTCTGTCTAGAGCAAGAAATCAGGAAAGTAGGCTTGACTTTTCTGTAATCAGTGAAAAGTATTTTTCATGGAGCAACATTTTTCAGCCTGGCTTGAGAATTCTAACAATCATATCCAAAACTTATTTGCCAGGAAGGAATGTGTCTACCTGATGCAGGTAAAGTTCCACCTAGAGATAGCTGGATTAGCTCTTAAGCAATAGTGGAGTGGCCACAGTTCATGTGGTGCTTTGTCTGGGTAAATTACTTTTCAAAGGGTTGGGTGGTGAAGTTGCTCCCAAGACCTGAGCTATTATCTCTGTCAGCAGTGCACCATGAACCAGCCAACAGATAGAATCTGAAGACCAGAACCAGTCTTGTCCCCTCCAATGTACTACTATGGCATCAGGTGCATTCATCCCCTTGGACCACTCCACCTGTTATTTTACTCTCAGAATGATTTTACCTTTTATCTTCTGAAGTGGTATAATGGTCTCACACTTCTTTTAAATTTTATTTTTGTGGGAATTGAAGGCAGATCCTGTCTGCAATCTAGATGTGCTCTAAGTACTGTGCAAAAGCAAGAACAGAGACCTCCTCTTCTGGGTGCCTTTTCAAAGCAAGCTGTGGAAACCAGTGTTTGATAAAGGCCCTAATTGTCTAGATGTGTTAGGTGAAAACCATGAAACTGAAGGAGAGTTAGAGTGGGTTTCTGAATGCTAATTGAGCTTGGGTGTGAGATAGAGATCATCGTTGCTGTCAGAATTGAAGGTTTATCTATACATTCCCAAAAGATCTTTAGACATTGAGGGAGGTTTGATGTAAAAAATATGTAGGTACTTTTGTAACCAGGAGAATCCAGGAGAAATTGAAGAAAGGTTTTGTCTTTGCACCCTACAGTCCATATGCTGATTCTTGTAGACACCTAACTCTTTTGGATCATTCCTACATGATCAGCATAAGGACTCAGAAGAAATTGATGTATATTCTTAACCAGAACCAAGCAGACACAATCCTTTCCTTCCTATATGCCTGGAAGCTCTTAAAGATACAGGAGACTCCGGTGGGGTTTGAGTTGCATGGTTTGGCAGAAGGATAGCAGAGATTAGACCAGTATATTGCATCTAGAGCAGACAGTTTCCCTAAGGGATGTGTATGTAGGATGGATTAGGGAAACCTGGATGAGAAACGTATAGTGCATAACAACTCCAGGCACATTACACTGATTTCTGCTGCTTGGGCAGGATAAACACAATTAGTTATATGTGCTGTGCTAATCTGATAAATTCCATCCCAGCCAATTCACTGAAATTGCACTCTCTAGCTCTCTCTTCACTTGTTTTGTAGACATCCCTGTGCTTAATTCTGGGAGCTTAACCAGAACGTCACTCTGCACATAGTTGCTGGAGGGGATCATAGCAGGAGTCATGTCCTCACATGTTCTGCTTTTCAAACTTCTGGCAAATGCTGTCCCTATCTCAGAGTGTCTCTGATCTTCTCAGTTCCTGTCAAAGCCAACTCAGTACCCTGATCAAATCCAAGTATTAGATTAGCCAGCATCTCCCTCAGATTTAGAATAAGGCTCATTTCTTTCATCTTTAGCTGTGTAAAGGCTGCACGCTCAAGAGCATCTGTGGAGCAATGGACGGGATTCAAAATTAGGAGAGAAGAATTAAAGGGTAACAAGCGGCCGCTGCTCCTACGAGGCTGCTCCCAGGATGGATAAAGTCAGCATGACCCAAAGGTTCCTCAAACGCTGATAAACACCTGCTATGCAGGATGAGACAGAAAGGGGGAGCAGCGTGGATGCACTGCAGCCTCCTTCCCCAAACATCCTGCAGGGAGGTGAAAATGGTGATTCTTTGTAGTTCAAAGACTGTACTGTATCTCTCCAAGCAGGGAGACAGATGCCAAGAAAAACTACTTAATGAAGCAATTTTTATTAGAATCACTCAGACTCCACCGTAAACCTAAGTAAATGGTATAAAAGTAAGTTACAAATACGGGGACTTTGGGGAGATTTCCGTCAACGCTGCTGGGACAGTTGATAGGCTGAACCTCTCTTCCCCCAGCACAGGAATACCTATTGGGTAAGAACTGTGCTCTATATACATTAAGTCCTGCTTTAGGACTAGACTTTGTGCTTGTTATATATTAGTATATTGCCTTGTATTAAACTTGTGCTTGTGCTTGCTTTGTACTACTGTATTGGTAGATTGTTTTACAGGTATTTTTGCAGTTACACACTGTCACTGGTAACTTATGAACCTTATTAACCTGTCAGAATTTGTATTAATAAAAAGTGTGCTTTCTGTACACTGTTAAGTGTTATTCCCAATAAGGTGCTTACAGTGGCTGGCAATGGATAACTCATTGGGAAAGCTTACTGGAGAGTCTCTCTCCTCTGTTGTCTCAGCCCCTCCATCCCTCCCCCCACCCCCTCTGAAAGGCAATTGAACACTCCCTCTGATTGGTAAATCTGTTCAGTGAAGGGTCCTCTGATACAGGACAATGACAGACTGATCAGGCATTAAGGGGACCCTGACAGACAAATAAATTTTTAAGGGGTGAGAGAATCTCTCCTCTCAAAGGGTACGGCAAAATCCCCTCTTTCACGTGACAACATCCTCTCTCTAGATAAGAGACACTGTCACCTCTAAAGTGATAGTTTCTCATTTCAGAACCTGTCTTATGACAATGAATTTCCCATTCTTGGGGGCACACATTGCTGGCTGAGACTGGAAGTTTAACTTTGAGGGTCTCACTGCTACTTGAAGGATAGTCCTCAGGTCTCTAGTCAAACACAATGCTCAGCTAATGGCCAGCTGCGGGGTCAGACTAAGTTGCATAGGACTTTATCTATCTGGATCCACAAAACCTGAAGTGGACAAGCTGTTCTACGTCTTAATTTGCCTGAGAATGAGAAATGTTTTCCTTGTATCTGCTCAGAAATTCTTGCTCTCCTACAATGTACTGCTGTGAACAGCCTGTCTCCATGTTCTGGATGGCCTCCTCAAAAGTGCGGGGGTCCGCTGTGTGGTCCCTCTGATGCTCTTCCTTCTCCAGGCTGAACAAACCCCACTCCTTTGACCTCTCCTCCCAGGGCAAGTACTCCAGCCCTAACCATCTTTGCTGGACTCGCTGTACCAGAGTGGGAGTTGGTTACGGGTTCCCATGCCCGGCTTGCAAGATATCTCCCACACACACCAACAGGAGATAGACTTTCAGTAACCTCATCCAGGCTTCTGGGAGGACCACAGATCTCTTACCTGGTTTCTTAGAAAAGTAGTAAAATAATAGTACCTAACAGACTAATTATTAAGGTAAATAATTCTATGTCTATAAGACTTCTAGTTTTTGTCCCCAGAATTTTCAAGCACGGAAAACAAGGCCTTATGGTATGTGCCCCAGCTGTGAGGAACCAAGACTTTGGCCTTGATCAAGGATGAGATTTGGGAGTGTTCTAATGTCAGACCTCCAGTTAAGAAACAAAAAGAAGATAGAAATATGCCTGGAGAGGTTTTCAAGAGATATCGATGCTTATTTCACATCCAGTATAAGTTAGGTGACATTCTCCTCCAAACAGTACACCCACAAAGAAGCTGCGAAATTCTTTGACTTGGGATAGTTTTGCATGCTCAGAAAGTGTTATTTCTAGCAGGGTTCAATGCTCATGTGTTTCTCCTGTGTTTCAGCAAGGCTAGTGTTTCTTCCAGTGACTGGTCTCATTAGAGTGAACATGAATATTTTTCTCTCCTTTTGTATTCAGCACAAAGCAGTGTGGTTCTGACATGACTGAGTTTAAAATGAAGCAAGCCCTAGCATCTGCATTTATGAAAAAAGATGCAGTTTGTTCTTGCCACTAGATCTATACGCAGCCTAAAGAGCTGACTGTAACCAGACTGCAAACGAGATGCCTGCACTGGTATTGTTTAAATTTAGAGGCTAACTTTTTTTATTTCTGAGAATGGTAAAGACTGCTCAAGTGTCACAACAGCATCTGCGGCCTCTCTAGACAGTTACCAGTACGAGGTTACGGTCACAGTGTCCTTTCTGTTCTACTCTAGACTGACAGATCTCACATTTGGTAAAAAAACCAAGTTACTCTTTGGTGACTCTAAGCTATATGGGAAGTATTTCTGCCTGCTGTGCACGTCTGTGTGTGTCCCATCCTAGCTGGGGTGAAGAGGCAACAAAGAATCTGGCTTCCCTACTTGTCTCCACAAGCCCAATATCAGCAGAGGAAAAATTTTTCCCCTTCTCTCTTTCATTTGCTGTTAGAACAGTCCCAGCCTAGGATGTTAACAAGAACTGGATTTCATCTCAGTTTACTTCTTTGAGAAATGAGGGATTCCACTACTGCCTTGGCATTAAGCACTTTTTAAAATGTAAATTTCTCAGCTGCAAGGAATCACATTAAAAACAAAAAGTATATTCAAAAAGCAACTGTCTAAATCAAAGACTAATTGGCTGCCAAATTATGGGTTTATGCAACTCCCTCATCACAACTTGTTTTGCTTTTTTACCAGAAGTAAGTAAAAAAGCCTCAGAAAACACACAAGAAATATTTTTGTTTTCCTTTCATAATAAAACATTTGATGTCAACCCACTTACTTTGAAAGCTCTTGCTACCTGTAGTGGAAATCCTGTCCACCTGAGATTGCCCGTACAGCCTAAGGACACTTCCCCAGGGAAATGGAAACCACTCTTGTCAGTAAAGGCTAACTAGGGGGAAACTGAGGCAAGAAGCATGGTCAGCAGCAAACTATTGGATGACTTGGAAATGGCAGTAGGTTCCTGGCCATCATGCCTTCCTGTGGAGGGTTCAAAGCAACAGCATTGAGATCAACTTCCTCTAAATGTGTGTCAAAGTACAGAGATTCACAGTCTTCTTGCACCTGGGAATTTTTCAGTGAATGCCTCTGGGATTGAGGCATTATGGGGGAATGAGGCTGTCATAGGGGGACTGAATATGAATCTTGAAATCAAGGTGCAGCACTTGGTTAACTTTATGGCTCATGTTTCCATGGTGGCCTCAATCTCACCAGCGAGACTAATGGGAGCTTAATGGGAGGCAGCAATTAGTTTGTTGACAGACATTCACAATTACATGGGTGAAATGCTCTGAACCATGACCATGAGATGGTGGGGTTAATGTTAGACCTGAGGTATGTTATTCTGAGTCACTGTCTTTGTTGTTGACCCACTTCTGGTGTGGAATTTGGACACAGTCTCCTTGGGATGTAACAGGAGTCAAATCACATTTTCCTTTCTTCTTTCTTTCTCTCTGTGACAGCTTCTCATCCTGCCTCAAGCTCTGTACTTGCCACCCTCTCAAAAGCATCGTATGCAGCAGACTACCTGGATGCAGTGATCTTCTTCTCTATATGACCTTGCAATGATGTTTTTCTTTCTCTACTCTGAGCCAGGAGTTTTATCTTAATCCTTTGTTGCAATCTCATCATGTGAATTCACACTTGCAATGAAGAACAATGATTTCAGGTAAATTACAGCAAAACAGCAAGAATTTCTAGTAAAATATTTGCCATATTTCATCATCTGTAATGCTTATCTTTTCCTCAAAATTTTCTCAGTGATTCATGTTTAAAGAGGTAACAAATCCATTGACGATGGGGAACTGTATATCTGACACTATGCTGCAACTCAGGAATTCTCATAAATAATGGGATAAGAATTCTGATTCTTCTGCTTCAACTACACAATACCTCACTAGAGGATTGTTGAAGGACATGCAGGGGATGAGGGGGGACGTGGGACAGGCAGAGGGGCCAGTGTGCAGTGTAGTGTTCTTATTTTACCAGCATAAGGCCTTTGTTAAACAGTGAGGTTTTTGTCTAATAACAGGCTTGCAGTGTGGGAACTAGCACTCACCTTTGAAATATGCTCTCTGGTAAGCAACAACTTAGAAAGAGAAGGGTACAAATACCATTCCAAGAGCTTTTCCAACTGTGCTGCATCTTTCCTATGTCAAAAATAAACTGCAAAATGAAAAGATGAAGAATGAGCCTACCATTTTGCATCCTCACCTCTTAAAATAAAAGAGTAGTTCTAAACCACATAAAACTGTTCTGCCATGATGAATTACACATTTATAACCCTATTTAGTGAAGTGTTTTACCTATGTAATTTTAAAACTGTCATTTTGACAAAAAATATAGATGAGAGAGTTGGCCTTTCACATTTAATGTTTTCGTTCCTATTTGCAATTCACCAAGTTCAGCTTTGATTAAAGAAGTGGTATAAATGGAATGCATAATGGTCTGGACTTGAAGAATATATTACTCTGACACTGCAGGATAAGACTTTTTTTTCTTTGTATAAGCAGATTTGGTTTCTTCACCTGAGAAACTTCTTGATCCTGGGCCTGCTGGCTTTATTGTAGGATCTGAAATGAATCTCACCTTAGACTCCAAATTTGCATAGAATAAGGTTCTTGATTTAAAGAGGAAAAGACAAAACTCTATGGACAGACATATATATAAACTCACATTTTCTCTTTAACAGACTTCCAGTGAATGACTCATGCTATGTAATCTGACTTTCAACCTGAGGCAAGGTGCAAAAATCTTAGGGCAAACGCTAAGCGGTGATTAGAAAAGGTATTCTAGACCCGCACCTTTTGTTAACAGGGGGATTTCTCCTCAGCACCTTCTCTGAGTCCTTGGCATAATGTGACCCTGAATTAGCTCAGAGGAAACGCTTCCCTCTCTCCTACTTGTCAGACAGACATATCACTTTTATGTCTTCCAATATTTTTTCTCTGGAAGTCTCAGTTCTTTCAGGTTAAATTAAAATTTGTAAACAACTCCCAGAAGACAGCTCCAAACCCCCAAAACAACCAACAGAGCAATCCCCTAGAACAATCCCCTAGTCTTGTGACTAGCTGTGATTATTGTACATTGCGTTCCAGCTCCACACTTAAAATGGTTTCCTAATGAAATCACTACACATCAGTATTTAATGACTGAGGAAAATAAATCCAGATGATCCTTCTGGAAAGACCTTAGGTATGTAAACGAATTAGTGACTGTTAAGGCAACAACTTAAGGAGTGAAGTAGTAGATAATTGCATGAAACTTCACCCAATTATCTAGGTTCAGTTCTGTTTGATTAAATCAATCCCTCTCTCAAGGGTCAGTGACATCAGAGTTTTCTTTAGGATCCAAGTTTACCAGCTTGGATAAAATGAATATAAATAAATAACTGAATAATAATAAGAAGACAGATGTGAGAAACAAAGAAGATAACAGAATTCAATTATACTATTTGGAGATTGTCCTGACAGAAGACGTGAAACATCTGCATATTTAGGAAGGCCAATTTTAGGAAAGAGGGTGGTGGTACACTGAAGCATTAATTCTTCTTTTTTGATTTCCTTCTTCGGATGTTGATTTGCAGTAGACCACTCAGCAGCATCTTTGAGCCAGCAAACAGATCTGACACCTGGCTTCCAGCCCCTGTTCCAGGGAATTTCATAAACAGTTTATGCAAAGCTGAACAGCATGAAGAAGTGATATTGAGCCCATGATTTTAGATAATGTACCCTGTGCTGTGTAGGAACCTTTCTTTAGAGGTAGAAGACAGGGGTCTGAGTCCATTTTAAGAAGAGCTCCAGATTTTCTGTGTCTGGATTGGTGACAACTGGAAGAAAGAAGTCGTTCTCTCAGGGTTTTTTTATGCCAGCTTAAGTTTGAGAAAACCTGCCCAGCTGAAACTATTTGTCAAATTAATGTTGAATTCATAAAATTATTTTGGAATGGATGAAATTGCTTTTTGAGGATATGAATACTTTACTCACAGGAGGAAAAAATTTCCCAGCTCTGGCAGATTATATTGGCAGGGATGCACCCAGATGTTGTTAGAAATGGCTTCCATGCTGAAGAAGAGTGATGAATCCCACACTTAACCTTAAAAGCTCACTTAAAAGCTTTCCTGAATGCAAAGTATATTCTCATTACTGGAAGTTTAGGGCCGAATTCTGCACAGTTTTATGTGCTCATGTACATCCGGGCAGGCTAAGTGCCAAAAAAATGCAAACTGGCACCACATTTACGGAAGTGTTTACTACATCCCCACCTATTTCCAGAAGTGTTTATGCTTATGTAGGCTTCTTTGACAGCAATGAAGCATGCTGAGTTTCCTAAAACACCACATTCTTCAATCCTACTCTATCTCATTTGATTTGCCTGCAGTGATTTTTAAATAGAAAGTCTACAGTGAGGTAAATGAAATTGTTTGCTAACTGTCCATTTTCATGTCAGAGCAGTGAAGGTATATAAGTCAAATATGACTCTTCCAGGCTGAGAGTGACTCATCTACTGTACCTTTTCTTCCTTCATTCCATTTAACAGTGAGTTGATTAAGTGGCTGAGTGTAAATGCTGAACTGTAGCTGAAACACTCTCTTTTCTAATCAATTCTTGAAAAGCCAAAATGATACATGGGAGACTTACTTGCATCACAAAATGTCAAACCAACTACTACCTGGGGCTCAGTGTTTCTTAAAATCTAACCCATGCCTGCTGTCTCTATCTTCCTATGCGTCTGTGTATGTGCATATGACAGCATACGTGTGTGTTTTAAACGCCAGCCTCTGGTTATCTTGAGTTGTAAGCAAAGGGAATGTGGAAGATTTTAATATGTGTCTTCAGACTCTTCTGCGCATCCATATCCAGCAAATCAGAGATCTGATGCAAAAAGGCAAGAAAATGAAAGGAAGGAAAAGGAAAGGAAGAAATCTTGAAATTCCAGAGCTATGTAGCTATACAAGAGGTATGCAGAAGTGATGATGTCAACTACACTTGATTCTCGTGTTGACCACAGCCCAAAAGCCATTTCTATACCTAAAATCCTGCCATACTCATTTCCATAGCAAACTGTTAAACTGTTAGAAAACATAAAAAGATCACAAATGGTAAAATGTGTCACTGGGGAAACCAAGTGAGATCATGGTCAAGCTTTCTAAGGTAATTTTTAATCCCCCTAAAAAAGCATTTTATCACCAAGATGAGAAAGGCAAGGAGCCTTAAATAGCTCTCATCTACTGGAATTGGATAGAAGTACATACTTGCCCCCGAATCTGGGATTCTTTTTCAGCCTGAATGTGCAAGATGCAGTTTCACAGTACCAAAGAGAAATTAGTATTACAAAGAGCACTGGTGTCTCCTGTCCTCTGTCTGTAGCTGCAAAATCTATTGTCCTGGTCATTACAATGCCATTGTATCTTAAAATTATAATTTTATCACCCTGTGTTGTGCACCTGTGACTTTTTTCAGGCTTCTAATTGTACAAAGCTCATTCTAGAAAGGATCATGAGCATTTTCAAGCAGTTTATAATGAGGATGTCATTGCTTTTCATAGTGTTAACAAGATTACCATCATGTGTTCANNGTTCATGAATACTTAAGCACATTCAATAAAAAGGATGGGATGTGAAGAGGATGAGCTATTGCAGTTCTGAGATTGTTAATCAAGGTTTTAAATTATCCATATCCTTTAAATTCATGGTGGGACAGCAACATCAAAGCACTCTTTCTCCAACTGGCTGTAGGCAGAAAACAAACTTTTTTTTTTTTTGGACATTACCATATTCTGTAATTTTTCAGGATAGAAAATTAGCTCAGAGACAAAAAGTACATCTGGTCATGAGCTGTGTCTGTTTTTTCTTGCTCCTATCATCTGATAAATTGGTGATTTAAGTTAGGAGGAACACTTTATTCAGTATACTGGATCTGAGTGAGGGTGTGATACGGGTTTGATGCTTTACAATGTAGGCCATCAGATATACAACTTTGTTTCCAGGCAGTTCCTTTTATTTACTTACACATTTTTTATTGAACCTTCTTTTGCCACCTAATTCTTTCTTGTTAGTTTTCTGGAGTCTGCTCATTCACACTTGGACTCGCTTGGAAACTTAGGGACATAGGACTCTGCTCTCACAATCACTTATGGGTACTTCCTAAGTGTATCAAAAGGCACAAAAGAGGGTTGGGGTTGACTTCTGGACCAGAAACCAAGTGTCGTTGACCAATTCCTGTCAACAGTACTTACAACAACCCTCTTGCTAGAAAATTCTTGGAGTTAGTTGTCCTAGTGTAATGCTAAGGAGTGACTAACAGCTGAGTCATGCGGACATTTAGGTGGGCACTCATGCTCAATCTTCTTTTTGTCAGCAAAATAGGTAAAACCTCTGAGTAAGAGTGATGTTTCCGTCTGCTTGCTGGGGTCTCTACCATGAAAACACATTGTCTGTGAAAGTAATTTTAAAATTACAACAGCTTCTAGTGAACGCTTCTAATTTGAGGAATACCATATTACCAAATCCTCACTTGTTCCTTACCTTCTCTGTTTATAAAAATCATTTCAAAGCTTATGTCACCCTTAAAACTAAAATGCATTGCTGTAATAGTGTGATGATTCCAAGAGAAGCAGTTATTAACTGGGGTACTAGAATCTTGGTAGCACTCTAATGCCTACTTAAGTGTTTTGAATACAGAGGGGGGTGGTCCTGAGTTCTGGGCTGTGATGAAAACCTCAACATTTTATTTAGTATGGAACACCAGAGGAAGTAGACACAAGGCGTTCCTATCTATTGCATATCTCTAGCCTCTGTACTAGAGAGTTTCACCCTCCTGTGTTTTACTTCATTTAGATCTCTGTAGTCCTTCTTAGCTCTATGGCAGATTTTTGTGAGCAAGGTTAAAGACAAGTGCTCCCAACCTTTTTCAGACTGCTGTGTCACTT
>WEKX01024264.1:63918-82955 GCA_013390025.1 Pitta sordida
CCTTTATCTTTCTCACTTGTATCTTGTCTTGTGTTGCCTGTGATAAGTTTTTTTCCGTTTTTTTTTTCTCTGGGAGAGGTTGAGTGTGAATCTCTGGCATCCAGCCAGGGTCAAACCATGACAGATTCCTAAACTGATGCCTCCAGTGTTTCAACTGACACTAGCAATAATCACAGAATCACAGAATACTATGAGTTGGAAGGGACCCACAATGATCATCTAGTTCAACTCACCATCTAACGCTCGTACAGAGACCGAACGCACATAATAATAAAACACTGGACTCTACCAGACTCTTGTTTAGACTAGTTACCAGGAGGTTGTGATGATCAGGTATTGGTCTAAAGAAAACAACTTGTCACACCCGGTGGCACTACAGGTGGTGGATTCTGCTTGTTTGTCTTTAGGAGTGGAGTGAAACAATAGAGGAGGTGATCTTTGCAATTAGTGCAACCAAGTTATACAGTGTAAACCTTTGACAAATTAAAACATACTCTGTTGTAAACAGGCTTTGTACATAATTTCTCCTAAAGCTGACACGAAAATACACTTTTAATCAGTAAGCTACAGAGCAAAATTCTTTCATGTTATTTGCACTGTCTTTTTTGTCTTTTCTCATCATTCCACCCCGGCCCCACTGAGCCTCTAGTATCATAATTGAATTGAACAGATATTTTTCGTTAAACATAACAGATCTTTTCTATGCCCTTCTTCAGATCCATCTGAAATTCCCAGAAGTATCAATGTGATTTGCTTCCTATTCAAATCTTCCTTGTTGAGAGGACAATAAAAATATGTATGATTGCTTTAAGCCTTAGCTGAGGTAATAGAATGTTCAATAACTTCATCAAATAAACCTTGGATTTTATGGTGCATATGCCTGTCTTCATGGTTCAGTGAACTTTTTTAAACAGTACACAGCCTGCCTATATCAAATTTGTAGAAAGGGATTGATTTTGTTGTTGTTGTGGGAATAAGGCCATTAGAACCTCTTTGCATGCTTTCCTGGAATAATAATAATGCTATATTAAAAGACAAATGATAAACAGATTACTGTTTTTAAGGATTATTCAGAATGTTAACAACAAATACGACAGAATTGCTGCTGTAAACTTAAATGATAAGTCTCAACCTGATTATTAAAGCTCTGTTTTCCACAGTCATGTAGGATTATAGGGCAAGCTTTTTTTTTTTGTCTGCTAGACAGAAGCATTATGCTTTCAAATATAACCATAGAGTGTTGTGATTATTCCGCCCGTCTATTTCCTTAGTTTTGTGGTGATATTGATAAGATAGCTGTGGAGACTGCAAAATGCTTCCTGAGCATAGCTAATGTTACCAACTGTGTTAGTGGGAGAATATGTGATGAGAGCAGACACATTTAGAACTGATAGTCAGTGACAGGACAAGTGGTAGCTGTTTAATGAATTATTCTGAAACCTGGCTAGTGCAGTGAATTCCCCTTGGACTTTTTCTATCCATGTTTTCTGAGGCCATGTGTATGTAGTTATTTTTTTCCTGCATTTGTTTGCTTTTATCTGTAGTCAGATGATGAAAGGACTGCCTTTAGCATACACAGGAAGTAGCACATTTAAAAGCATCTAAAATGCAAATCTATCTAAAATTTGGGCTAGGAAGTATGTATAAGCAGATTCTTCGGCGCTATCAGTGAACATAACTCCATTAAAGTCTCAGGCATAGTGCTAATGTGTCCAAGATATCCTCCTTGGGTCCCTATCAAAGAAACACAGGATCAAAGCTTTCTTTGTTCCTTCTCCCGAATATTTTGTAATCTAGCATTCAGTTCTAATTGGTTTATCCTAATTTCCTTTTTTGTCAGTGCCTTTTTGTGACACTGGCAATTTTAAATGACATGCATCTTGGAATTTCACAGGCAAAATTTATGCCAGTAATAATTAGACATCTCTGATGCCTAATGCTTACAGAGAAATAAGTTCATCTAGTGAAGATAGCAGTAATATTTTCTGAACTTTTCAGTATTGTCTGAATGCCAATGGCTTGTTATAAAGTAGTTTTTGTTGTGCAAGCAATATGGAGAAAATGGACGCTTATTTCAATTAGCCTAGAAAAGGCTAAAACCAGACAATCCAAATTTAACTCTTCAAGCTAAAGGTAAAAATTACATGATGGTGGTATTTCATTCATTCTATATTGGAATAAAATGAAGAAAACCACAAAAAGCAGACCCTGAAATTTGGAAAACTCTATACACACACAAACTTGTATGACCTTTTATTTGGAATCAGGAACTTCGGCCTAAAAGGTACAAGTGTAGTGGAGTGGGTACTTTACAGAGAAATACATATGTAGTGGGTGGGGTTTTATCCTCTTTATTCTTGATCTGCTTTGAAGCCCTCCAAAACCCTTGACATTGTGTATTGGATGTGGCTTAGATGGAGTTCTTTTTCCCATAGCAGTCCTCAGAGTGCTGTGCTTTGCATTGGTAGCTAGAAAGGTGTTGCTAACACGCTGTGTGACATCACCTCAGATATAAAAGCTAAGGAAAGGAGGAGGAGGGGGAGGGCATTTATTGTTTACAATGTTTCCCTTCCCAAGCAATTACCACATGTGCTGAAGCCCTGCTTCCCAGAAAGTGGCTAGACATCACTTGCTAATGGGAAGTAGAGAATAAAATTATTTTTTTTTCTCTTTGCTTGTGTGTGTCCAAACTTTTGCTTTTCCTTCAGTAAACTTCCTTATCTCAACCTACAAGTTGCTTTACAACTTATTTTCTCTCCTCTGTCTGGCTGGGAAGGAGGAGTGATAGAGCAGCTTGATGGTCACCTGGCATCCACCAAATCAACCCACCGCACATTATTAGGCAAAGCATCTGAAATCATTGCCTATAATGATGATAAATTCTTTCACAAGCTTTCCTTGCTTTCTTGTAGGGCTTTGAATGCAGCTGCTGTCTGCAATGCGGTCTTTGGGTCAGTGATTCTTCCCAAGACCTGTAACAGTCCCCAGTCCTCATTAATTTCCATACTGAAGGTATGAAGAATCAGTAAAGAAGGGTCTGATGAGAAAGGAGAATTGCACACCAACCACTTCAGAAATCTATGTTTTTGGAGTTGTGCTGTGAGATTGGGATTTTTAAACTGATATGACGTGAGAATCTGATCATAGAGTATGCTCGGTGTAGTGAGAATGTGATTTATTGAGCTAAAGTGTCCATTAATTCTTGTAATCTGATTATCCTAGTCCTGACAAATAATTGGTGTTGACCTGCTCAGAAAGTAACCCGAAAGTGAAACCAAGTCTGTAATAGATTGATAAATATTAGGGAGTTAGAGAATGCATATCATGAAACAAAAAGGTACTCAGGCAAGTTTAGAAGTAAATTATAGATTCAACCTGCCTCTAGGTTTATTTGAAGCAAGGATGTATGTGCTGAAATCTCTTGGGTATGTTTGTCATCAGCTATAAAATATACCACCAAGGGCTTGTGTGGATGATTTTTTTATTTCTGAACATTAAGTGTAGGGAAAAAAATGGTAACACTTAAAAAAAAAGAATATAATAGGGCAACGAAGACAGGTTAAAACAGTAGGAAACTGACCATTGACTGACGGTAGAAGGTCGACAAGGTTAAACTAGGATGGCATATTAGAGTGTTTACCATATTGTTGTGTGCATCAATATTTTGATTCCATATTCATTTGATAAATAATGCAGTGAGAACAGGAAAAGGTACATATGAACCTCCTCTGACATTGCTTGTAACAGTGGAAAGGAATAGACTTGCAGTGTCTGGAATGGCAGTTGCAACACATACTAATAACTATACAAAAAAAACCTCTCAGACAGNTACATGTTATGTATTTATGTATATATATATACAGGAATACGAGTATTGCAAATATCAGCTGAATATCTGTGGCTCATCCAAATTGCCGGGGAGAACTTGCCAGAGATACACAGTCTCATCTACCAGAACAAATTGAGAGTACCTTCCGTGACACAAGTAACACTCCTTTTTCCCAGTGCCTTTACTTTTTCATGTTGGGCATGCTTTGCAGTTTATTTTCTGAGCGAAAGCAGCCAGTATTACATGCACTATCTACGTAGTCATGAAGTCATCTTTAAATTATGAAGAACCTCACTCTAAGGGATAAGAAATGAGTAAGGTTAAGGTTAGGTCCGGTATAATCAAAAGAAGATTTACCAGTTTCTTTTCTTATTATATGTTGAAATAAGTAGTTAGAAATGGTTAATGGAATTTCCTCTTTTATGAAGTAATGAGGCTGATTGCCAGTAATAAGAAAAGACATTGATACAAAGCTGCTGAGAACTGTGTATTCAGTTTTCTCCTACTCCAGATTGACTATTTTAGTTACTGCAGCTCCTGAACTTATGCAGTTTTAGCTTCTTACTTAACTGGAAGAAAACTGTTAGAACTAAGGAGATTCTGGAAGATTTTCTGATTAACAGGCTTGATGCCTTATAGAGTGCATTACTACTATTGTGAGAAACTATGTGAGTGAAGAAGCCTAGTAGCCTTGGCACCCCAGGAAGATAAAGGAGATGATTAAGAAAAAAATTACTTGGGTTCATTTGGGCTTGAATGGGGTCAGAGACAGCAAGTTGCATTTTTTTTCTGTGTATTGGGTTTATGAAGTAGCCCTGCCATGAAACAAAGTAAGTTCTGCTGGGTAACTAAAGATTCAGTTTGTTTAAAGGCTTTTACATAAGACAGAATGACTATAAAACAAAAAGACTATATTCAGATGTTGTTAGTTGGCTGCCCATTTCTATTATTGCCACAGTCTTTGTCCCAAATCTGAAAAAAAGGTTGTCAGATTCTGTTTTTGTTATAATTTTTTTCCTCAATAATGAAATATCAACATTTTCATGGTTTCTACAGTACATGAAATATAATATTTTGCTGGAATCCTTTGACCTTTTCAAAAACATGTATTTTGATTGTCTGGCAATTCTGTTATTTCCCTGCAGGTTAGAGAGGAAAACAATATTTTGTGAAGGAGGTAAATTTAGAGTGGCATTGCACTGGGCTCTGTGGCAGGTATTCATATGGAGACTGGATGTAGGGATTGTAGTGATTTGTAACAGTTAGTCCTGCAAAATGTAGTGACCTAGACAGATTTTCTTTTATTTTTAGTTTGTTTTTTTTCTCCTGGTTGTCATTGTAATGGGATCTCTGTTGATGAAAATAAAGGCAAAAAACCAACCTCAGAAAATGTCCAATTACCAAAGATGAAACTCAAGACAGGCCTCCAGGAAGGACACCCAATTCTGTCTTGCACATGAAGCCATCTTCTCTTTTTCCAGCAGCACTGATAAACACAACTTCTCTCTTCAGCACAGGGGCTCTAGGCTGACAAAAATTCCCTGCACACTTCCCTGCATGTTTTGTGAAAAATGTCAGTGTTAAGAAAACAACCTGTTTTCTTTTTGTATCAAAATGAAAATTAGACTTTTCAAAATACTTTATGAGAAAGAAAAAGACCGATCCCTTATCCTCTACAGTGGTATGAAATAAATAGGTAAGACACATATATATGCAAGGCAGAGAAAAGCAAAAGTAAATCTGAGCCACCAGTTTTCTTGGACCAAGTGAGGTTGCTGATCAAGAACTTAATGATTCTGATAGTGCCATTCCTGACCAGGACACCACTTGGAGGTTAGGGAATGGTTTTGACAGGTTGATACAATAACCAGAAAGGTAAACATGCCTCACTTAAAAAAATTCTGCCCAACACTACCATAGCTGGAGAAGTTCTTGGAGCACCAGCCCTGCCTGGCTGAAGCACCGCTTTCCTATTTTTGTACTTGAAGGTCTATTTGCGCTGCTCCGGTCTGCAGCAAAACCTTTCATAGTGATGGACAGTCCAATATTTTCACCTTTCTTTGCAACTTCTTTCTTCCATCTATTTCAGGCCAGTCTAATTACACAACATATTTAGGTTTTCCTATCAGTTATAACAGGACTCTTATGAACCTGGATGTGTCCTGTCGTTGGTTTTCCCTGCACCGTTTCTGTTTTCATCCTTCCTCACTTCAGTTTGTTTTAAGTCTTTTTCTAATCTGAAGCACTCTCTCTTTGCCTGGCCAGTGTCCTCTTTTAAATTTTTGCATAAAGGAGTGTACATTTTCCTTTTCAAGTTTATTCATATTAGGCACTTGTGTTTCATGCTACATAAACTTCTGTTGTAATTTCTTGAAGAGTCTTTTGCTTTTTACTTCTTTTACAGTCTTACACCTGTTTAACATCCTTTTTCGATACTATAGACAGTGAGATCAATTGTGCCCTCAGCAAATTTGCCAGTGACACAATGTGTTGTGATAGCTGAAGGGAAGAGATTCCATCCAGAGGGCTTTTGAGAGGCTTGAGTGGTGGGCCTATGTGAACTTCATGAAGATCTACAAGACCAGGTGGAAGTTCCTGCTCCTGGGTTGGGGCAATCCCAGGCACAAGTACAGACTGGGTAGAGAGTGGATTGGAAGCAGCTTTGAGGAGAGGGACTTTGGTGTCTTGGTGGATGAGAAGCTCAACATGAGCTGGCAATGTCTGCTTGCAGCCCACAGAGCCAACTGTATCCTGGGCTGCTTCAAAAGCAATGTGACAAGCAGGTTGAGGAAGGTGATGCTACCTGCTTGTGAGATGCCACCTGGAGTGCTGAATCCATCTCTTGGGCCCCCAACATGCTGGAGGGAATCCAGAGGGCCATGAAGATGAGCCAAGGGCTGGAGCACCTTTCCGATGAAAACAGGCTGAAACGGTTGTGGCTGTTCAGCCCAGAGAAGAGAAGGCTCCGGAGAATACTTACAGAAACTTCCAGAATCATAGAGCTGGTAGGGGGGCGTTTTACATGGACATGTAATGATAAGACATGAAATGATAGGACAAGGTAAGTTTAGATTAAAGATTAGGAAGAAATTCTTCACTGTGAGGATGATGAGACACTGACACAGGTTGCCAAAAGAAGCTGTGAATGCGAATACAATAACACCTCGAATATTGTGGGAGCTCGACTCTGNAAACCTCTCAGACAGCAAAATGTAAAATTATCTTCTTACAAGTAACCCTGCTGCTGTACTGAAAAGACTTAAATAAACTTGCTTTCCATTTGCACATGCTGCAAAGTGAGAGCTGTATCTCTAGTCTATTTATTTTGTGTTGCTTTTGAATTGGGCCTTTTCATACCTAATGCAAATGAAAGATGGGCCTCAAACAGAGACAGAATTTGGGTTCCTTATGTGCACACACACACAGAGGCACATATATATGTATTTATGTATATATATATATATGTGTATATATATTTATACATATCATTTCAAAATCAAAGCCTTGCACTTACTGCATCTTCTGCATGTCATCTGATGGCACCGGGAACTGATCCCAGCATCCCAGAATGCAGCTTGGCAGGTATTAATCTCCTGCCTGTAATGGGCTCTCTAATTGCAATGCATTTTTCCCCCTTTTGAACTAGCTAACTAACCCGTAATTTTTCTTCCTATCTGCCCAAAGGTAAATGGAGTATCTGATACACCCAAGGAATTCCTCACCTGCTACAGGTGCCTTCACATTGGGAGTTGCCATCCCCAAATAAGAATGAATTTACATGTAACCACGTTTCAATAATATCCCCAGGCAAGGCACATGGCTCCTGCTTCCATTTTTGTACTGTTTGCTAGCTCTAAGAGGCACAGGGGAGCCTGCACGAAATCTCTGAGCTCCAACACTGAAACTCGGAGAGATTCTGATCATTGAGCAAGTATTGACTTGATTGAACAAGGCAAGAAGAGCCTCAGCTGCACTTGCTGCTGCTCCCCACGGCAGCTTAAGCCTGACCCACTTTTTCTTGCCCATTGTGCAAAATCAGGGTTACTCTTGGATTTGGCATTTTGCACTCAGGCAGATGCGTGGCAATAAAGTGTCTCCCACTGTCACACTTTTAAAACATTCTGGTTTAGTTAGTCTTGCTGGTAAAAGTCAGTGCCTGTGGAAGAGTGGGGAGGGGGCTGCACTGTTAAATACAGATTAGCAGGGAGAGATAATGGGGGTCTGACAACCCAAAAAGGGGCTTGAACTACAATACAAAAATACTAAAATAAAGTTCTTTTTCCCTTCTCATTTTGAGAAGGCCTGTCCTCCCTGCTGTCCTCCTGTCACCATGCCCATGCCTGCCCTCTGCCTTGTGCCACAGGTGGGAAGGGAGACAAGACCCCAGAAAAATAACCCATCCCAGGTACCTGGAGCTTGACTTTTGGAAGGCACAGAAAGGACAGGATTTATAACAGAAAGTCTGGGATAGCCTTCACTGCTTCCTCTGCCTGGAGTTTCAAACTTTTGTATCCAAAACTGTCCCATGTCACTTATTTCTCATAACTACAAGGCTCATTTCAAATCCACTGCAGCTTTCCTAAATGGCTAAAGAATTCCAGAAGGATACTCAGTTTTACCCAGCTTTTTTAGGTATTGGTGGATTGGCAGACAAACAGAATAAATTCTAGTTTCCTAGAGAAAACAGTAAAATTAGTCCCATGTTAGTGATAAGAAGTTGGGAAGACAGGTTTTTTTCCTTTAATGCAGTTACATAAATAATGATTTCAATACTGTAAAAGTTGGAGGGTTGGGGCCTGACTTCTACAGAGTGGTTCTGCTTTTAGAAGTTTTTCCCCACCCCTGTGTACACAGTTTTATTTGTATGCAAACAAGACTCGTGCAGGTGCCTACCAGGGGTTTGGGGCACCAGGGCTGGCCAAAACTTTGCTTTTATTTTTTGTTTTTCTTTTCCTAGCCAAACAAGCATTTCACATACCAGAGTGTCTGGGTACTAGAGGGACGTATTCTTCCCTTTCAGTAAAAATCCACATTCTTTATGAGACTACCTAGACTTTGTTTTCTACTGCAACTGAATAAGGGGCAAGACAGAACAAAACCCTATGACAGAATTCTGGAGTCTTTCTCTGCACCCTCCAAAGTCAGAAGGTTTCTGTCTTAACCCCCTGACACTTCCTGCTACTGATACACTCCAGGGCAACAAAAAAGATTTGAGGCAAGGGGAAAGAGTGATTCCTGGTTGTGAATATTCACAGGAGAGAACATGGGAGGAGGGTCTTTAAGCAGGGACCTCTGTGCCAAACTGAACTAAATTGATTGTAAAAGTTAATACCATTCTGAGTATCCAAAGGAACACCTATTCAATTAAACTTCCAGCACAGTCTNATGTGAACTTCATGAAGATCTACAAGACCAGGTGGAAGTTCCTGCTCCTGGGTTGGGGCAATCCCAGGCACAAGTACAGACTGGGTAGAGAGTGGATTGGAAGCAGCTTTGAGGAGAGGGACTTTGGTGTCTTGGTGGATGAGAAGCTCAACATGAGCTGGCAATGTCTGCTTGCAGCCCACAGAGCCAACTGTATCCTGGGCTGCTTCAAAAGCAATGTGACAAGCAGGTTGAGGAAGGTGATGCTACCTGCTTGTGAGATGCCACCTGGAGTGCTGAATCCATCTCTTGGGCCCCCAACATGCTGGAGGGAATCCAGAGGGCCATGAAGATGAGCCAAGGGCTGGAGCACCTTTCCGATGAAAACAGGCTGAAACGGTTGTGGCTGTTCAGCCCAGAGAAGAGAAGGCTCCGGAGAATACTTACAGAAACTTCCAGAATCATAGAGCTGGTAGGGGGGCGTTTTACATGGACATGTAATGATAAGACATGAAATGATAGGACAAGGTAAGTTTAGATTAGAGATTAGGAAGAAATTCTTCACTGTGAGGATGATGAGACACTGACACAGGTTGCCAAAAGAAGCTGTGAATGCGAATACAATAACACCTCGAATATTGTGGGAGCTCGACTCTGTGATCCCCCTGCAAAATGTGAAAACCGTAAAATAGAGTTTATAGATATACAGTTATACCCTGTCCATTGTGAGGAAAGGGACAGGCCAAGGCCGTTGCAAAACACTAAACTCACAAAGAACTGCAGGTCGTTAATATGCATGCAGGCCACGCCCATTGCTCCACCCCCCCGGAACTCCGAAGCACTGCGGACAATTCTCTGCTCCTTCCCCTTGTCTCTCTCAGCACAAGTGAGCAAAGGGAACCGTTTCTGAGCAGCTGCTGTGACCGTGTGTGCTCCCAGCGCAAACTCCGCACCTCTGCTCCCCCTCTCAGCCCGGCCCGGCCCGGCCCATCCCCAGTGCTCGTGCTGGCCTGCGCGTGCTCGCCCTGCCTCCACGGTGGGGAAGGGGTGTCCCTGAGCTCTGGTCAGCATTCTTGGAGCCTGGGAAAAACCTTAACTTCGCATCATTGAGATAGCCCATGCGCTTATGGCAGGGTGGGTGCTTTGGTATTGAAGTTTCTTTCCCTTTAACATCCACCAGTGCTGGGAGAGGTAGCAAGGCAGTGCTGCCACTACGGAGACACACAGGACCGGCTCAGGGGCCGGGCACTGTGCAGCAGGACTGTAAACACGAGGCTGTGCCAGAGAAACCCCAAGTCCTCCCTGTGTGCCCTCCCCGGGGAGCCAGGCATGGGGCGGGCCTGTCCCGCCTCACAGGGAGAGCCGGCACCAGCCCTCGGCAAAGCAGAAGCACAGGGCATGCGCTGGCTATGAGAAATCGCAAATGCTGGAAGCCGGACTGCGAAAAAATTGCTTCGCAAATGGGCGGGGTTGTAAAGGAGAAGTCGCGATACAGAGGGGATTCACTGTATATATAAATGCAACCTGTCTGCTGCCTTTCCCCCTCAGCTCCGACCTGATACCCAGGCTTGGTGGCTGCAGCGCTGGTGATGTATCCTAGGAGAAAATTCGTGAAGGACTGAGGTAGTGAAAATTGAAGCACAGAATAAGGAGGTATTACTGTACTTCCCACCCGTGGAAGTATTCAAGACCAGGTTGGACAGGGCTTTGAACAATCTTGTCTAATGGTAGGTGTCCCTGCTCATGGAAGGGGAATTGGAACTAGGTGATCTTTAAGGTCCCTTCCAACCCAAACCATTCTGTGATTTTATGATGCGATTCAATCTTCTTTTGTGTGTGGGCCTTGGATTAAAGTCCCATGGTCTTTACTGGCCTTCAAGTAGGCTGTGATGACAATAAGAGCAGAAATTATATAATCAGTATATTCTAGAAGTACAAATAATAGAGTTGTTTTCAAATGCCCGTAAGTTGCAGGAGACGGAAAAACACTTGTATCACTTTTGTGTGTCTCTGCTCTAGAGGTAACACAGCCTTCAGACCTTTAATGTTAGTGCTGGCAACCTGGACACAACCTGCTGAGAATTGATTTCTTTTTAATTAATTGTATGTGATTTAATCTGCCATTACACAACTTTGGAATAATTTTTCTGCCTAGTTATTTTCACATTTGACATTCACTTACACCTTTCTTATGTTGTACAGAAAATAGCTTTGATGTAGGCAGTTATAGTGTAATTTAACATTTGTGTCTTCATTATTTGGGTATATTTCAGTTGTGTAACATGTCTTTCTTAAGCACTTGATCCCTCCATCCCATCCATCAGATCACAGTAAAGCTACCTGTACCAGTGAAAATTTCACTTATAATTCTAGTTATGGAGAGAAGATTTTCAGTATGACATGCTATCTTGCAAAAAAATTATTTGATTATGGTATTAGGTATAAAAAAGTGATTTATTTTAGTTACTTCATAGAACTTATTTCCTTGATTACATCAGATCTTTTATTAGACTTGAAAACATCATTTTATATCAGGGAGAAAAGACAATTTTTTGCAATAAATAGTTTTTTTCTAGAAATGAGTGTATGAGTGTGAACTTCAGTTCTAGACTTGTATGTTTATCTCCATGATAAAATCCAGTACTCTGGATTAGATCTGCCATGAGATATTTATATAAATTATTGTTTCTTAAACAAAATGTTCAAGATGCATCTCAAATCTTGTACAGAAGAACTTCACTCACCCAGTTCTTCATAGAAAAGGGGCATGCAGTAGACACCTGCAAAGATTTCATCGTACATTGCTTTTACATGAACTGCTATGAATCTCGACTTGTATAAAATTGCATTATTGAATGTTAATCATGTAACGAACATTCTGGGATTTCTTTCGGGGATTAATTGTCAGATTACATTATATGGTGGTCTGAAACAAAAGAATGATCTCTCATTGGAATGGTCTGCCCAGGGAGGTGGTGGAGTCGCCATCCCTGGAGGCATTTAAGAGAAGACTTGATGAGGAACTCAGCTACATGGTCTAGATGGTGGGAGGCTTGGATGAATGGAGCGTGGTGCCCACGGTTCCACGCTTGTGGACCTGATCCCTGGGTGGGCGTTCACTTGGGAGTTGGACTAGATGATCCTGTGGGTCTCTTCCAACCCAGAATAACCTGTGAACTGTTTCCCTTCCTCTCTTTGGAAAAAATCAGAGAATGCAGATTTCTCTAGCTAAGTTTTGCTGCATCGGAATCCAATATTCACTGAAAAATATGGCTCTAAGGTCTGCTATTACTGTTTATCCTCTTTCTAACATTTGTGGAAGTGCTGTAAAAGGAAGAAATGTTGTAGGTGTAGTCAATAAAAAGGAAATAAAATCTGCCATTAGAAATTGTATAGCAAGCCTGTGATTACAGTGCTTGGGCTTAGAGTCTGCATGAACGAGATCTAACAAGCTCCATTGCTCTAGTAGCTTTCTAAAGCTTATCTATACAAACCCATATTCTAGCTTTAAAGGGAACAGAATAAACCCTTCCTTTGTAAGTTCAGTGAAGTCTTTTGCAATTAATGGGTAGGTAATTGATCTACAAGACTTTTTTTTAAAAAAGAGAAAGAAAAAGAGTTCTCTGTACATAAATGTATGAATTTTAAAATTTAACTGTTAATTGGAGTGGATCAATATGTAAATTTTAGCTTTGCTTCTGTTACAGTGTTTCTGCACATGTAAGGATTTCTTTAAAAGATCAGATTTCTTGACCTACACCGTGGTACAAATAAATATTTGGTTTATTGAATATTTCAACAATTATGTTTTTTATTTTTTGGTCTTAAAACTCATGTTATCCTTTACAGAGTTTTTTCTTGTGCCATACCTGGCTGCACCTTTAAGATTTTTCCCATACTGTGCTTGCTAGAGTCAAATTGCTGCTATACTTAAAATGGAGACGTAGTTAAATGTCTCTCTTTACCTTTTTTATTTTCAAACCTTATTTTCTGAGAAACACTTGGGCAGTGTGGGTCTGATCATATGTCAGGGACAGCTCAGGCTGGAGGGATGAGATAATAGAGAACAACAAGAGAAGAAAATTCCCCTCCAAAATCTACTCTGACTGTTCAATTTCTATTCTGTCCAGAGGAGCTATAAAAGTAGAGAAAGGTGAGTAATAGATTTGAGAGTCATCAGAAATATAAATTATGGCTAGACATTTGCTATCAGCATCCCACACGGTTAATGATAAACAGTCAATGAGATGTATGCACTTCTAGCATTTTTATAATGAAGCTATTGCTTCCATGACAGCTTACTGTCAAACATTATGTTTTGGAATTTATAACTTTTCATACCATTTTAATAGATGGTCTGGGCATGCTAAAATATTTTCATTTCTTTTTAGGAGTATGACACTTTCACCTAATGAACCTTATGAATATACCTAACAAAGTCCAAATGGTTCTGCAAACTCATGCACCTGTATACAAGGAGGATTTTCTTTCTTCCTTCTTTCTGTCTGTCTCTCTCATTTTCTTCCTCTCTCTCTCTTTCATCCTTTTCTTTCTTCTAAATGACTGCCAATCAAAAGAGAACAAACAATATTTTTAGAGACTAATAGTTTAGTGGCTCAGAGGCAATGAAAAAAATAAATAGAAATGAGATTATTTAAAATCTGTAATTGCATAAAAAAGGACCACTTTGGTACCTACTGCCT
Organism: Pitta sordida; assembly: GCA_013390025.1. NCBI lineage: Eukaryota > Metazoa > Chordata > Aves > Passeriformes > Pittidae > Pitta > Pitta sordida. The sequence continues at coordinate 77,815 of WEKX01024264.1, forward strand.
GATGTATTATTGATCTTCCTGCTAGTTCTTTGTGTGTTTACAACCTTATATGCTACATGTGTTCAAAAGCATTAATATAATGACTGCTCTGCAAACCTCGATCCTCTTTACATTGTTCCAGAATTGTTTGCTCAGAAGTCAGTTATCAGACTAGATTCAAGAGGCAAGAATATGCAGTTTTGGATCCCTGTTTCTAGAAAAGCAGTTTTCAACTTTGAAACTATGCTCGATTACCAACCTTTTCACTTGCCTGTGTTATATTCTGATTGTTTGTAGCAGAAATATTTACATTAAAACTTTCCTGCCCTTTGCATCCACCCTACCCCAAATGAAGCCGTGATTTTAGGTGACAAGAAATATAATAGGTTAAACACAATTTTGTTTCTACTGCAAAGGTCTAGTTTCCACCCTGCTACTTTTATGCCAGCTTAACTCAACTGGTTTTATCAACTGCCAAGGCAGGTGGGCTGTTCATGAAACACTTTCCTTTCCCTTCGCTGCCTGCCTCCTTGCTCTCAGGCTTCTCCATAGTGATAGCTTTCAAAGGTAGGTCAGCTGTTTCCTGGCTGTATTGCTGGCTTGTTTTTTCCTCACTAGCTCTTCTTCCCTTTTTGCTAACAGGTAAGAGATGAGGCCTCCCTTGTAACAAAGAAATTTTGGAAAGAGTTGGTGGCATATTCAAGTCATGTCTCGAGGACTTGCATGTAACACTGAGGATCAAAATATACGAAAATGGCAGTCTAGGCCTTTTGTTTATTTTTGTACTTTATAATTTGAATATTAATCCTATAATTTAGAAGAGTATCACACATGCTCACTCTTTTTACATGTACAGGCACTCTCTCTTGTTATAGAAGCCTACAGAGTTGAAAATAAACCTGATGTTTTTAAAATAATTTCATACTGAAGTTGAAAAACCCCAACTTCATTTTGTCTTCTAACAAAAGACAATTTGGTAACATCTCATAACATATGTTTCATGAATGTTCTTTACGTGGAGTCTAGGAATACACCTAATTGCATATTTAGACAAGCAGTTTTAGAGGAACTGGTAGCTAACAGAGCTAATATCAAGCCCCTCAGCAACTAAAATGGCTGCATATAAATGTAACAGCAGTGTATGTGACTATCCTACTTACTAAAGTCAAGATGGGAACAAGTAAAAACATGAAGGGAGAGCTCCACAGAAATGGGTGCAGAGCAGTGTAATGCACAGGCTAAATGGCAGAGGTGGTGATGTGGCAGCTTAAAGGCAGGAGAGAGGGGTGAGAAGGAGAATTTATAATGAGTACTAGGAACTCTATAATCAGATTTCCAAATGTTATAGGGCACTTGGAGCAGGGATGTGAACAACTAATAAGGATTGTGAGCAAATTAGGATGGAGAGCTCACTGGGATAGGGGAACTGTGAGACAGACTAATTTTCCAGGAGATAAAGCTGTTGCTATCTATCTGAGGGACTAGTATAGGCAAGATTGTCGTGAATGGATGTACTGAAGAGCAAGCTGATAATGAACACACAAATATGAATAAGAGAGAGCACAAAAGAGAGAGAAGATAAAATGGAGAAGGCTAAATAGCTGTTCTGGAGAGGGATGAGGAAGTGCATGTAAGGTAAGGGGACGTGCTATATCACCCCACATTACAGGAAAAGAGCGGATCTCATTTCAATCCTGTGTAAAGGTGTTTGTTTGTTTGTTTGTTTTTCCCCTTTAACTCACAGGGAAAACTCCAGGATGAATTCTGTAATTTTGTCTTTTCTATGTTCTCTTGAAGCAAATTATCCTAAAGCCTTCTTCCTGGTGAGTATCTGAAGGGTTCATAACAAATCATCCCTTCCAGGAGATCATTCATTATTAGACATATTGATGGCAGGTTTGAATCTCTAAAGTGGTAATTTATGCCATTAGCTGAGTTGTCTTGATGACCTTCACTACACTAGTATTTTACTCATTCTTTCATATTCTTGTACTTCATACATACCGGAGAATAATTCATATCCTTGGTAACCTTTACAAATGATTTCCCCAGAGGTTTTTCTTCATCAATACCAAAGAAAACTAAACCATTGTCATCATCCTCTAAAAAGTAATTAGCCATGAATAATTGCTCCTTTCTAACATCTTTCTAACTTTGCACTGAATTGATTTTTTTTCTTTAAGTAGATCTATTAATTGTGGAAGCATTAGGCTGCCTTCATTGTTTTATTCTCCCATTCCTTTTTCTATGTTTTTGTTACAAGCGTTCTGGATTACATTTTGTTTGTCTTGTTTAATATTGCTTGCACAGTTCCCTAGCTTTAGGATACTTTGAATTCCATACTGGTAGAACAGATTTTTCTATGCAGTGTTATTAGATTCGATTTTGGAATACTTTTACTCAGTGAGCTATTTCTTTGGGAGTTTTAGGCCACCTTCATGGGACATTTTTTTCTGTTACTGTATTTACCCAGCACAACTTACAGTTTGTCTCTGTCACAGAATCACAGAATATTCTGAGTTGGAGGGGACCCACAAGGATCATCGAGTCCAACTCTTAGCACTGTCTCCATGGCAGGAATCGAACCCGGGTCTCCCACATGACAGGTGGGGACACTTACCACTGTACTAAAGTGGATTTCAAGCAAGGTCCAGGGAAGAAATATGAATCAGACCTGTTATCCCCTATCTTTTTGTAACTCATCCTTTCTTTGTGTATCTGGCATTGTTTGCACTTCATAGGGTTTTCTGGAGTTGACTGAGCTACTACCCAGGGCTCAAGGGCATGGCCTACCTGTGATACGCCTGTGTCTCGCCCTAAAAATCAAGATGTCTCAAGAGTAAAAGAGAGGAAGAGAAATGCAGAGGTTTTCTCCTGAAGGGAGAACCTCTTTTCTCCAGTGATGACAAGTTTCTCTACTTCCCATGGAGGTATTTTGATAAAGATGGGGTTCCAACCTTACTGATTCTGTGATTCTGTGATTCTGTGATAGAAATATTTCTTCAATGGACTATGAGGGAGAAATGCCTTTTCCTTCAACATAAGAGAACCTTTCAACCATACTTCTACACAGCAAGAAAAACTCTGTTGTTTTAAAATGCTGAAGTTTCATTGACTTTAACAGAGCCATGTTTTTAATAATAACATGAGAGAATGCAAGAAATACAGTGTTTTGTGTTCCACATGTCTACAATCATACTTCTCTACATGAGTAGAAAATCACCCTATTTTTCCCAGCTGGCCTGTCTGAATACTTCCTTATATTATCTGAGTCCTGCAGCACTCCCACCTCTCTTTCATATATAAAGCAGTGGTGCTCAGTGTATGTTTCATTTTAATAATTAAAATTGTTTTTAATTTAAATTTCTAAAGAAATATTTTCTGGTGCATTCCTACACATTTATTGTTCAGCCTTCTGGATTTATGGGCCTCTTTCTTTCACCCAGTGTATTTTAAAGGTGTGTGGGGGTTTGTTTTGTTTTGTTGTTGGTTTTGGTTGGTTTTTTTGTTTGCTTGCTTCTTTGTTTTTAAATCAATCCTGCTCTTTTACTTCTCTGGTTTGTTTGTTCAACATAATTATTAGACTAAATGACTGCAGTTTTGTTGGTTTGCTTTCACATGTTTTAGGTAATAGGTGATCTAGATCTCCTATAATTTCTTCACCTGACATTTTATTCTCCATATTCTTTCTGTTTTTTTCATGTAAGTCTAGGGACTATTAATCACAGTAGATTTGGAAAATGTGGTGGATTTCAAAGCTTTCTGCCAGTTTTTCCAGGTAGCTTCTTGTTTTTGCTAGCCTTTTACATGTTAGGCTCTCCATGAATTGCATTAAAGTTTTGCCTTTAGGACTGAACTCTTGTTTATTTAAATCATCATTTCTGAACTGAGAAACTTTATTACATGAATACAAGCATCCAGTAGTCAATGCTTTCAGATTTATCTATATATTATTTCCCCCATTACTTTTGTATCAGTAAACATTAATATATACTGAGGATCTCTTACCCACTGACTTTGGTAGTCGATTCATGAATCCCAAAATTAATTTCAAAAGGATTGAGACATTTGTTTTGGTACATATACTATCGGTATAAAAACCGTCCCTAGAGGTTTTTAAGAAAAGGTTGGATGATGTACTTGGTGGCATGACCTAGATATTAGGGTAGTGTGTTATAGGTAGGATGGTGTGTTGGTAGCAGGATGGCAACAGGTTAGGTAATTAGGTAATAGGTTAGGTAACAGGTTTGGCTAGGTTAGGTAATAGGTGATAGGTTGGACTCGATGATCTCTAAGGTCTTTTCCAACCTTACTGATTCTGTGATTCTGTGATTCTGTGGTATGCTCCAGAAATATAGCAAGTAGCATGCTAGCCCAGGAATATTTTATACTTTTCCTTTTACATGTTTTGACTATGCTTTCCTTTTCAATTTGAATCCCAACTTACATCTTCACTGTGGACCTATAAGGGATATTTTCCTGGACCATAGGACTGCATGGCTTCTACTTGCTTTTTGGTCTCAACCATGTACGCAGTAATTAGATTGAAATGGCAACTGCTTAAAAGGGACATTAAAGGACTACCAGAGTGATACCCATGGGCAGACAATCTGTGTTCTTATGTAGGGAAAATCTACCTTTAGTTACAGATTCTGATTGCATGGTTGCCACCCTAACAAAGGATTTCTATGTATTCACCAGTAAAAGTTTATCATGTTTATTCACACATCTGTGTCTAAGTAGTACTAGCTGAAGTTGGATAGCATTCAGACTATATATATACATATATAGTATATATATACACAGTATATGCAGTATATAGTATATATATATACAGTAAGGAATGGAACTTGTCTTAAAGAATTAAAAAAAAAAGTATGATTTTCTTAATTTAAAAAAACCCCCTTTTTTCTGATTACAACATATTGGACTGTATTAATAATGTACTGAAATTGTAAAGCAAAATCTTCATTGATTTATATCCCTCCGGCATAGCTCAATCTAAAAGTCATCAACAAACAGAATGTAAATTTTCTCCCACATGTATGATCCTTTCATGCCACCACAGACTCTGAGAGGCTCATTATTACTTTTTATCTCTGTCCCACAGGGATCAGTGCTTGGCCCAGCACTGTTTAATATCTTTATTGATGATATGGATG
>WEKX01024264.1:83035-122920 GCA_013390025.1 Pitta sordida
CCCTGGAGGTGTTTAAGAAAAGACTGGATGAAGAACTCAGTGACATGATCTAGACAATGGGAGGCTCAGATGGACAGAGCGTGGAGTGCATGGCTCCAGGGTTGTGGGTTCAATCCCTGGGTGGGTGTTCACTTGTGAGTTGGACTAGATGATGCTTGTAGGTTCATCCAACTCAGAATATCCTATGACCTTTTGTAAACTCAGCTTGTGATCCTTTTGTAAACTCATCTGCACATTTCATTGGTACAGAAAACACCTAAGCTGACTATAATTTTTTGCACCTTCAAAATTCTTTGTTTCTGTCTACGTGAAGCTAAATTTCTCAGGAAAAGAGGGATTGAAGCCTCAGTAGAATGGGAAATTGGGAGTAAAATCCCCTATTGAGGACCAGGTTTGGAAAAGATTCATATGCATTTCATTGAAAGTGTTATCTAACCTCAGATTCCTCTCTGTTGTCTTATATATAATCTGATATTGTTAATTTGGAGTCCAAGTGCATCTAACTACCTTTACAGAAAAGTAAAATATTTGTGAATATAAATTATAGATTAGGAATCAGGATAACTTTGTCAATAATTCCACATATTTCAGCTCCTTTTTTTTTCTGTTACATTATTGGTTTAAGTTGGAGACAATAAAATCCTTTTGTAAACTTCTAGAATTACTTACAATATTTCTTATTTGTTCTTTCTGAAGCCTCCCTGTATGAAAGGTTATTTATTGTGGCACCAGCACTTGCTAAAGCTTAATCAGAAAAATTCTTGTAAGCATCACCATGGTATCTGTCACAGTTGCAAGTAATAATTTTGTTTCCAAAATCTATTGTCTCCTTTTTCTTTTTCCCACCGAAAAGATATCCTGCTGACTTGAAAATTGCTTGTGCTCTACTCAAATGAACAGAGAGGAAACACCTAATGCCAAAGCTTTTCATAGACAAGCCTGGTGAAGTTCCTTATCTAGGTGAATTTTCACTTTATTCTCATGAAATTACTTATGTCAGCATTTTATTTGGTCCCATCTTGTTCTAGAAGGCATTTCAGAGGCTAACAATATGAGTCTCACTGTACCTAGAAATAGTGCTGACTTTTCCATCTGACAAATCTTGTCAGTTTCCGATTTTAATGCAGTCTCACAATTTTATTTCTTTTTTTGAAATCCCAGATTCTGGGGGCATATGTCATATTTAATTTTTAAAAGCACAGGTTTGTAGCTCTCATGGTACCTCAGAAAGCCTTGATAACTTGATCTGAGTGCACCCTATGGTCTCAGAAACAGAGTTAAATAAAAAAAATAAACATTCATGAGACTGTTAAAAATTTAATGGGATTTTTTTTTGCCTAGTATTATTCATTGGAAACTATAGTAGAGACAATTTGTGACTTTTGAATGCATATGGTTAGCTGTGCAGAGTGCAGTTCAGCACACCTCTGACTGCTGTGTGCTCAAATCTCAGTGAAGCCCTAATCATATATTCTGAATATCATCTTTTCTGCTGGGTAGAGGCACTTTGGCCATACAGTACAGGCTTAGGCAAGCAACAAACTGAGATAAACCACAGATTTCCTTCAGCTTGTCTTGGTAACTACTGACCACGCATGTGTGACTTCGTCTCTGCCATAACTAGATAGGACTGATATTATTTTGTCTTGGCAAAGCTGTTTTAAGTATTGACTCATTAGTGATTGAAACATGTTTTGTTACCATGAATGGGATGGAAGGCAGAGGTAGGCTGAAATTGGTGGGCAAAGTATGTGTTGAGGGAGAAGGAAATATTGATATGTATTTCCCTTCATCAAATTTTGGATAAATGTATCTTCTTCTGATATTTCCAGATACACAGGAATATATTTATGCAATATGTATATTTGATGTATTTATACATATCCATATGTATTCACAATTAATTTCTTTGTAGTTAGCTGAATGTCTCATCCCTTTTTCTCTGAGGCATGCCCAGCACAGCATATTGAGGGTCGATGCAAACTCTGCTCATGCCTCGAGGTGGCCAAAATCTGGGTGATCAGAGGAGTGCGCTGCAGCATGCTGGTGAGTACCCCGCTGGAGGCCCCTCTGGAGATGTGCATCCCACTGGCAGCTCTGGTGAAACTCCCACCGTCCTGCAAAAGTGTATAATAGGTATCAGGGCAACAGCCTGGGATAAGAACTGATGGCTAACCCAGACCCTACTGGGAGCAGGTAAACCAGCAGTGACAGAAGGTAAGATAAAGGAAAGAGGATTTTAAGACAACAAAGGCAAATTTGTATGTCTATCTTACTTGGGGAGCTGCCAAATGCAGGCAGAGCTACTAAACAGGCTTCCTGTTCATTGTCAGCCCTAATGGCTGTGGTTAGAGCTGTGACCTCTGTCTGTCTGCCTTACTTGCCTGGAAAAAACCTACCCCCTTCTGCAGAAAGAGTTGTATTTTATTGCATAAATCTCTTCCTGCATTTGTAAATCTCCCTTGTGTTTGTTAAGAGGTATCTTGTCTGAGGTTGTTTCTCAGCTTTCCTTGTTGATTCCCAATTTCTGTGTTGACTTTACAAAGCACCTTTCTCCAGTAAGCCACAGACTAACTGGGTTCAAAGTTGATATTTGGGAATTAACCCAGAGCCACTCAATTTCTTCCACAACCTATTTCAAGATTACAAATATTGTTTGGGGTTTTGGTGAATACTCACTCCATTTTTCATGGTGTCTAGTCAAAATCAAGGCATTATTTTATGGTTAGCAAAATAACATTTTAGAAAAAAACCCAAAATTGTGAAAAGCTTTGAAACAAAACTTTTAAACCTCTCAAAAATTCATGACTTATTTTCTTACACTGTGAAATATTTGGACAAGGGTTTTACTGCAACGATTCCCAGTCGGTAGTTTTGTGAGGTTGTGATAGTACAGGATTCAGAAGCAGGTATGATGGGGGGAATCCTAGTCTGGTTAAAGAGTTGCCAAGGACTTAAATTAAGCCTGGGCTTTGCCGGAGGTTTCTGCACAGCAGAAAGGCTGCTAAAGGAGGAGAGGAGAGCATTCTGATGTAGTCTCCTGTCAACCAGCACTGGAAGTCAGTTCATCTAACTTAAGCTGCCTAGAAGTCCAGTATCTACTCTAAACCAGTTTTCCAGGCTTATACCCTTATAATTAACAGGAGGAGATAAGCTTCAGAGGGCAATTCATGCAGCTTTTCTGAGACACCTGCTTTAGCACTGGATAAATCAGTCTCCTCTGTGTTTTTCCTTCTAATGACTACAGGTGGATGCCAGACGACTAGCTCAGACTAGATGTTTCCAGTTAGGGAGGTGAATAGGTTGCTTGTTATCTGCATAGTTTTCTTTGCATGGAGTGTGAGTACTGATTCCTGGAGGATTCCTGTTCTCTTTCTCCGTGTGATTAAAAAGGGAGTCAATGTTTGGAAGTGAATTTCCCCCTTACTGTTTTCAAAATACAATCCTTAACTGTGTAGCAGTAAAGGCAGACTTGATGTGGAGTAGGACCCAAATTAAGGGAGACTGCAGACATAAAACACAGATGCACTAGCTTGTAACCAGCCGTGACGCTTGTTGTGGTCACCATGCCCCTCTCAGGCACTGTGACTATTACAATATTGAACTTCAGCCCACAGATCAGACTTCTGCCTGCTGGTAATCAAGGAGGAGACATAAACATAACGCCTATATAAAACACGGTCTATACGGCCTGGGTAAAATCAGGGGTGAGCAGGAGTGGCTGTGGTGTGACTTGCCCATTGAATGCATAGACACGTAGTAATGATGAGTTTTTGATGGCTGGCTCTGTTTTTCTGTAAGCTATGCAGTCTTCATGGTGCAGTGGCATTTGTGGACATTCATGGCTCCACACCTTGTTATTTATAGCAGAAGAATTAAAGGGGAAGAGGACTTGCAATAGGTGTCTAAATCCTTTTAAATGGCAATGAGGCAGAGGGAGAGTCTGCAAATGGCAGAGAGAGACAGTTCTTGAGTTTGACAAGCTAAAGCAAAGTTGAAACCCAACCAATAACCAAAACTCCAAGTAATATTTGTCTCTTTTCAAAGAAGGCATTTTGAGCTTTATGTTGCTTTAGTCAGTGATGTATTTCAGCAGAGAAACAGCAGGAATTGTGTTGAACTCATCTCAAACACACATAAAATATTTTAGTTTCTTTTCTTTTATCTGCCTTTTAAGATACAGCTCAGGAGAACTATGATTCAAGTGACAGCATCTTTGACAGCCTGTACTTTTTTGTTCCACCTTTTGTTCTTCTTGTGAAAAGCCATGTGATGAGGATTGCTGGAGAACAGTAATACCTTCCCTACTTATATTAAAAAAAAAAAGTAACCATATACTTCCCAGAGTGTCAAACTGTGCCTTTAACTGTGACATCAGTCTAAGGCCTCTGTATTTCTGAAGCAGCCTGGGGCAGGATGTATCTTTGCTAGTATGTATCAAAATGAAGTAGTATAGCACTGAACAGAATTCCTCACTCTAGTGTTAACAAAATTTCTCATAATAAGATAATAAGTCTACACAGCACCATAGAAATGCCATAGACTAAGTTCTCTGAATGTGTTTTTTCCTTTGTGCCAGAAAATGTCCCTCTAATGCTCAGAGAGAGACAGATTTTGAAAATGTAGGCACCACTTCTTAACCTCAAAGTTATTGATTTCTTGAATTGGAACATCAACTTTAAGGTTTGCCTTAATTGCACCTGTATTAAAAATGGTCCAAAGACAATAAGCACTTATGAGTGTATATAAATTTACTTGTGACCAATGATAAGCCCAAACAAAACTAGGTTTTGAGAGTCTTTCCCACAACCGTTTATCTCTGGTAGTAGAGGCTTTCACAAGAATAATGAATTTTCTTCACAGAATCCTAGTGAGATAAAGCAATGTTATTATCCCATTGTACAGCTGGGAGAAATGATGATACAGAAATGAAGTGCTTTTCTTAAAGTCTTATTTTCAGTTAAAAAAGAGGTTACTATTCTAAAAATGCCATTGTATTATTTTAATTTATCTTGCTGTCTCAAAGCCTTTTTCTCTGTATCCATACACAAAGCAAGTGGCATTCTTAGGTACTAGGGATCATTTATGATGACAGACCCCTGGCAGAAAATGAGTAAAATCTCTTTTATGATGTGAGCCTTTGTGTCTGTAAGTGCATGTGTGTCTGTTTGAGTGCACATTTTAGAGTTTAGAGATACTAAACTGAAGTTTAAATTATCTAGATCTCCCATCAGAGCAGAACTTTCCAAGAATACTGAACACAGCAGAAATCAGTAGAGACTGGGGAGAAGGAGTGAAGAAACATACACTGTATATTTTCAAAGCAAGGTCACTGTTCATCAACATTGCTATGGAGAACTTGGCTGCACACTGAGTTCTTCATAAACTTTAGTTATAAAGGTGCTTTGTGCTCCAAATTATTGCCTGCTTGTAGAGCAGTATGACTAGTCCTGCACTTACACAGGTGGTAGAGTTGGCTGAGATTATGAGGACTTTTCTTCAGATTAATGACGTTTTAGATAGCATGACATTCTTTGACAGCTGTATCCCACTCACTGCAAAAGTTAAAGGGTGAACTGTCTGGAGTAATTGGAGTAGAACTCAATACATTTCAATGACAGACAACTGGAAAACATGATGAGAGGTGCACTCTCCACCTGGCATCTGCTGCATAAATCCACCCACTATTATCAAACTTGGTGTTCTCCCCAGATTACAACACAAGTCTCTGAAAAAGTATCTTCTTACAAAAAAAGCAAGATCAGTCCCAACCAAATTTCAAAACTCTTTTAACATCGTAGGCAAGAAAGGGATAACAAGAGATAAAGACTTGGGTGGAAATTAGAAGCACATGAACCCCATATGCAAAGCAGAAGACAATGTTTTCTGATGTACAGGCAGCAAAGTAATGAAGAGAGCCATAATGACACTGGAATTGGAGAAGATAGAGAAGGTGAATGTAGACATGCGAGGAGAATGGGGTATATTGGTGCACAGTGTGTATATCGAATCAGAAAAAAGCCATCAATCACTAGAAGCAAAGAGTTGCAGAATTTTGACAGACAGGAAGGAGGACTGCAACAAGTCCCTAAAACAAAGGATAAGGGGAAAATAACACACAGAAGATTTCTGGAAAGGTGAACGAAATCTCTCCAGTGTGTCTCCAGTAAATCTAGGCTAGTCCTCCAGTAAATCTAAGCTGCAGAAGCAGCAAAGCATTTATCAGTTTATGAAACGCTATATCCTTGGATGTTCAATTTTGAATCTGATCAGGTTCCCATACTGCCTTCAGAAGGATGGAACAAGGACATCCACAGTTGAACCTCCTCTCTTATATGTCTATGAACACTGAATAGATCTGAATCTCGATGCCTTCACTTGAAGGGGCATTTAAGGGAGCTCTGCAAAGAAAATTTTGTTTTGGAGCAGATCTTCATGGCAGAAAATTACAATATTTCTATTTCAGTGCCCAGGAGTGATCACAGTGTAGTATCATGGTTAAGAGGAGAAGGGAGCATGGCAGTTAAAACTGAATAGTCAGGAACTGAAGACAGGTTTCTGGGTTTTTTCTGGGAGAATACTATCAATCAAATGATATGTTACCAATATTACAAAATATTTGTTTATTCATTAACAAATGCCTATTTGAAAGAATTTCACAAGTCTTCTCTCCCTGTTCAGTTAAACTTTATATCTGAGATACCCAAGTGACAGGAATTTAATTTCATTACCATCTTCCAGATGCAAAATGTCTGAAAAAGACATGACAGCCCATGATAGGTCACTAGTTTGCAAGAACTGCTCAGGTGTACTTCTTCCCTCCAGCTGAAAACTGTGAAGTTGAGTACATGTGAAAACTGTGAAGCTGAGAAAGTAGATAAAGGCAGTGTGGACGACTCAGGAAGAACAAAGAGGATGACTTATTTTCCCTGTGTTTTGAACTTAATTTAAAACACTGCTTCCAACTACAAGAGAAAAAAACTCCAAAAAACAAAACCCCCAGGCTATTAAGGTGTAATGAAGATATAACTTCAGATCTTCCTGAAGTATAAAAGAAAATATGTATAAATGAAATAGTTAGAGTGTTGTAGTTCTTTGCAGCGGAGATTGTCAGACCTTTCAAGAAATAGACCTTCCAGAGCCCCAGCAATATGTTTGAGCTATTGTTTTCATTTTACAGCGGATTAAAATGAGTCCTTGAAAGATCATAGGTCTGAGGTAAAATAAATGTGAAGGCCATGACATATTTTGGTATACCACTTCCAGGCTTATGCTTCAGATTCATTGTTGTCTTTATATTTCCCTGCAGCAAAACAGAGGTTTAAAATAATAAACAAGTTGCTATATATGTATTAAAATTCCTTTCAAAATACATTAAATTTTATATTAATGCGAAAATTCTATTTTGAATGCTTTCAACTAGTTCGTAGACATAAACAAGAAGGGGATGATATTTATAGGCATGTTCTTAGCAGACAACAATTTTTAGCAGGAAAGTTTATTTTCTGTTTGTTAGAGCTGCTGCAAACTTCAAAACACTCACTACAGCACTCTGCTTTTCTCTCCAAAATTATCATTTCTCTGTCCTTCTTGCAACCACTGCACATCTCATGGATTCTATGATTTGCCTAGCTTTTTATAAAATTAGATAGCATGTGCATTAGGACACTAATGGGTGAAAAGAGTTTCACCTATTTAAAGCTGGACTGATTTTTGTCCTAAAGAACCCTTTGACTGCTTTTCAACAGAAGAAATAATCAGAAGGACATACAGCTGCTGCATAAAGGCCAGGGGAAATTAAAATATTTCCCATAAGGAAACAAGTGAACAAAATACATATGCAGCTTGATTAGAATTTGCATTGTAACATCATTAATTACTAAAAAGCCACAGGTGGGAATGAGTGGCATGAAAATATTATTATGAAGGGGGAAATGATTCTATATCACTAGCACAGTCCTTGCAAAGGGGCATGAAACTGGTAAATGGCTAAGGCTGTCAGAGCAATATCTTAGCAGATGAAATATTTCGTAAGAAATAAGTAAAACCCAATAGAATTATTGTAATGCTTACTTTTTTCAATCATTCACAAATATAATTTAATTTTTCTGTTGATGTAAAAGTGTGTAAACACTTAGTAACCTACTAGCCTTCTGTACACAATAGCTATTCGTGGCAGTTTATAACTTTATAATTAGGGACATGAAGGAGAGAGATGTTCAGAGGAAGGCAAGAAGTTTGAAGCAGAGCTGAAATTGGCAAACCTTTCATTTTATTGACAGCACAGGGATGTTCTGGACTCTATTTGATTGTGATTTGTCTTGTCCTACCTTACTTTTCTTCTAGTAATTCTGTATAGATGTTTCTGCCTGGGAGCTTAACTCCAGAACTTCACTGTTGGTATATTCCAGACATTAAAATATTGTTCACAGAATCACTGAATCACAGAATATTATGAGTTGGAAGGGACCCACAAGGATCATCTAGTCCAACTCACCATCTAACACCCGTAAAGAGACCGAGAGCACATCGCAGAGCATAACACCAACCTAGATCCCTCACAGTCTAGCAGGCCACTCCGAGCCGGAAGGGGCCCAACGTCATCCAGCCCTACACCCCCCGGCTAGACCATGTCACTAAGCTCCTCGTCCAGTCTTCTCTTAAACACCTCCAGGGATGGTGACTCCACCACCTCCCTGGGCAGCCCATTCCAATACGCAATTACTCTCTCTGTGAAAAACCGCTTCCTAATGTTAAGATTGAACCTCCCGTGGCATAGCTTGAGGCCGTGCCCTCTCGTTCTGGTGTCGTCAGCCTGGAAGAAGAGGTCCACACCCATCTGGCTGCAACCTCCCCGCAGGTAGTTGTAAACAGCAATGAGGTCCCCTCTGAGCCTCCTCTTTTCCAGACTGAACAGTCCCAGTTCCTGTAGTCGCTCCTCATAGGGCCTACCCTCCAGTCCATTCACCATCCTCGTTGCCCTTCTCTGGACCCTCTCAAGCAGCTCAACATCCCTCTTAAACTGGGGAGCCCAGAACTGCACACAGTACTCAAGATGAGGTCTGACCAGCGCTGTGTACAGGGGAAGGACAACCTCCCTGGACCTACTGACCACACTGTTCCTGATGCAGGCCAGGATGCCATTGGCCTTCTTAGCCACCTGGGCACACTGCTGGCTCATGTTGAGTTTCCTATCAATCAGTACACCCAAGTCTCTCTCCACTTCACTAGTCTCGAGCCACTCCTCCCCCAGCCGATAGCGGTGCATGGGGTTGTTGTGGCCAAAGTGAAGAACCCGGCACTTAGTCTTGTTAAACCTCATACTGTTGGAGCCTGCCCATCTCTCCAGCCTGTCAAGGTCCCTCTGGAGGGCCTTCCTACCCTCCGGCAGTTCAACATTTGCCCCCAGCTTAGTATCATCTGCAAACTTGCTGATGATGGATTGAATTCCCTCGTCCATGTCATCGATAAAGATGTTGAACAGTACTGGGCCCAACACTGACCCCTGTGGGACTCCACTGGTGACTGGCCACCAGTCCGATGTTGCACCATTCACCACCACCCTCTGAGCTCGCCCTTCCAACCAGTTTGTAACCCAGCATAAAATGTTCCTTTCCAGCCCGTGCTTTACAAGTTTCTCCTGAAGCTTATTGTGGGAAACCGTGTCAAAGGCTTTGCTAAGGTCCAAGTACCCAACATCCACAGCCTTTTTGTCATCAACCAGTCGAGTCACTGGATCATAAAAGGAGATCAAGTTAGTCAGGCAGGACCTGCCTTTCCAAAATCCATGCTGACTAGATCTAATGTCATGGTTGTTCTGCAGTTGCTGTGTAATGGCACACAAGACCATCTGTTCCATGACTTTGCATGGGACTGAGGTCAGGCTGATTGGTCTGTTGTTGCAAAATTTACAGACATGTCTGCAGATTTTGCAAAAAAAAATTGAAGTAGTAAATTGAAATTACAAGAAAAATCTGCAGGAATAAGTCAAAATAACTGCACAAAATTCTAAACTATTTTTACTGGACATCAGACTACATAGATAAAGCTATTTTAGCTAACTAGCTAAGTGTTGGAGATAAATGTTGGAGAGGTCACCAACCAGCAACTAATTTGTTTTTTTGTGCTAATCTTTTCTTGAGACAAATTGCAAAACAAATGGATTGATACTTTGGAAGATATTTCTCTGCTTCTGAACACAAAGATTCCAAAAAATTCAGTAGTGGAATTGATAAATGAACTGAATCTTCCCTCGAATGCTAAGAAACAAGTATTGACACCTGTGATGCTAGCAAAATGAGTAATACGTATTCAGGAAAAAAAAGTCTTTCCTACCCTGAGGATATGTTGATAATCTCCTCAAAGAACAGGTCTGACAGAATAATTTTAGATTGATGACATAAAGAACAACAAAAATTTTTAAGATTTGGCTATGGCTACCGGGCCAGAACATCATGATTATACAGTATTCACTGACTGCTATTCCTCACCCACTTGTGACATATGAAGTGGAAAAACATGTGTTTATGAACAAGGCAGTTTGGGTCGCTGACTCCAGTGAACATGCCAGTGTGCTTTTTGTTCCTGCTGGGGGACTTATATGAATTTTCAGCTATAGATATTTCAGTGCAATTGATTTGGAACACAAAATCTGAGATGAATGAAGAGCTGAAATGGAAAAGAAAATGAAACTACGCAGCAGCAGCTTATGACTGTGCAGCAATACAAGTCTTTACATGTAAGCAGCAGCATGGATGAGAATGCAGCCTCTGAAAGCTGAGTAAAAAGTCAGTATAAGCCTCAGCCCATCTGCAGTGCACTGAAACCTTTCCGCTTCATTCCCTTCAAAGTAGACTATAAATTTTTTTCATTATTTTTAATGCTTTTCTCTGAAAAGAGGCTATCCATGGTGCTCAAAACAAACCAGTAAAAAGTAAAACAAACAATCTGAAGCAAAACTCAACAACTTTTGTTGTTATATGATTGTTTTCTAGCTCAAGTAAAGCAATAAAAATATTGATTGCTGGAGGAAAGCCTAAAAATCAAAATGATTTGTCTCAGTAGTAGTCCCTAGAAGAATGAGCCCCTCAGTTGCTATAAATTGGCCTACTTCTTAGACTTAGATTTTAGTGCAATTGCTGTGTGTGTGTCTGAAATGTCACAAGAGCTATGAAACATTAGATATTAGATGGTTTTTTTACCATCTAATAGAAACTAACAAGGTTTGCCTCATATCTCAAACCTTTCAGTCATTTTCTGCCCTGCTTTTTCTAACCTAAATAAAACCAAAGGACTTCACGTTGTTTCTGCTAGCACAACTCAGTGATCACTTGTAGTCGTGGAATGATTCAGTCGGTGAAGCTCCCCTCCATCATCACCTAAATTCAGATGAATCAATTCTACACAGCACAAGCCTCACTATTTCATTATCAACAGCAGCTGGTTTTCTTCCTTACTTCTGACTGTATGTGACTATGCCTTAGAAAGGGGTAGAATCTCCAGATTCCTTATAAAGAAGGCCAGAGGGTGGTCTTGAAGTCCTATCAGCAATGTGCATGCAAATTGTCATCTTGTCTGAAGAAAATGTAACTGCACAGAGTTTCATTTTGCTGGGAATCACAGCACTGCTGCCATGCTTATGCTTCTGGTGCTAGAGTCAGTCTGGGCTGGTTTGGAGGGCTGAGGGGGATCCTACCTTAGAAAGAACCACACCATGCTGCAGGATTGCAGCTACTCATTTCAATTCCTCATCCTCAGGCAAACTTGTCCTTTTAGGACTTTCTGTCTCATAGTATATTTCACTTGCACTGTTTTCCCTTCTGCCTTCATATATATCCTCCAGTTATGTTTTGTGCTCTTTTTGTTTTATGAGCCCCCTGATTTCCATTGTTGATGCTTTAACATTCTGAATCGAAACTCAGTAAGCTTTGCCTGTGGTCTAATCGTTGTGCCAGCTATGTCTTGGTATTAGAATTTGCTCTCCGTCTTCTTATCTGTTTCAGTAATCAACTACTTCATTTGTTAGTTTAACATTTTCATACCTTGCTCTAGTTATTGTCATTATTCTACTTATACAGACTCACTAATGTTTAACTCATAATCATTATATGGAGAGAAAAGCTGCAAGCAATTTGGAACAGTAAGTCTTTCTAAAAAGAGAAAAAGCTTTAGACCAATTTCTCCCTCCCTCTATCCAAGTAACTGTTTTTCAAAGATAATAAACTAATACACCAGAATAAACTACCTCATCTGGAGAGACAATACATGGCCATCTGTCCAGTAAACAGGAATGAAACAGTGCCCCATAAATGTCTCAAGGAGAATGAGATTTTCTGCATCTTCCACATTCAGAAGAGAGGTAGTGGCCAAAACTTTTACTGCTAATAGACATTAATATGCCCCTTGAAGGCTGCACTAAGGAAGTTGTTTTAACATAGTCCAAATCTCCAAATATGTTTTCTGTTCATCCTGCTCCTGCAATTTTAACTAAAGTCAAGGTTTTTTTTCATAACTTTGCAGTATGATTTTAAAATAAATATGTCTTTCATTTCACAGGCAGAAATTTGGCTCATAAATCTAGGGACAAATGGCCTACATAGGCCATTTCAGCCATCCTCAGCCTGAAGACAGAAGAGCTATGAGTAAAAATTCCTGTCTTGTGTTAAGCCTTGTGTTAAGACTCCCCCATACACCTCATTGAATCCTTAACATTAGGAAGGTTTTCTTAATGTCTCATCCAAAGCTTCTTTGAAACAGTTTAAACTTATAACGTCTTTTCCTACCTATAATAAATAAATGGAACCCATTCTTCTCATCTTTCCAGCTGAACTGTGTTTTTTAGACCTCCAATCATTTTTAGTTTTGTCTGGAGTCTTTCATGTGAGTCAGCTGTTGTCTTGAACTATGAATGTCTGATGGCTGACATGCCATTGCATTAAAACTTTCTTTGCCAAGTGTTAAGCTGAGTGTGAGGTTTGCCTTTATGTATGACTTACATATAACTGCATATAACATTCATAGATTTCAGTACAATGCTTGCACTTTTTTTTTGTTTTAGAATTGCTTGGACAGAATTACTCTTTATATGCTCTGGCAAAAATGTGGATCACTGGCTCAGCTACAGAAGAGGTTGCAAAATATTACGAAAAAGGTATTTTAATGCTTGTCCTTCTTTTCCCTTCCCTGCCCCTCATATAGGTGCTGCAGAATCTCTGACTAGTAAAAATACTTTGAGAGCTAATGTGCTGTTTAATATCATTCAGTTTTTGAGAGAGAGTTGCTCTTTCTGGAAGCAAATAGCACTGCTGATCCCTCTAAAACTTGCTTCCCACATACAGGATTACTGCTTCCTTGCTCTGCTTCTTGCAGAGGACTGGACTGATGCTTCCTTAGTAATCCTAAAACCCTTTTGCAAATAATAGGCTACTTTTGGAGGATGTTAAAGTCTTACATAATTCTCAAGCTTCATTAAAAATGCACTTTATCTCCAAAGCTTAGGAGCTAATACAGTGTAAAGAAGGACAGTGCAAGGTAATATTGATCAATGGTATTTTTCTTTGAATATGTCTTTCTTGTCCTCAAGCCACTTACTGAGTTATCTCGACTCAAATCTTTCTGGCGCCCTGTGCACTAAGCTTTAGCTGAAGTTAATGGCAGAACTGCATACAAACTGCCAGGTTCAAACCCTCTCTCAGAAGAAATCTCTTCTACACTTGCAGATTCTCTAATACTATGAAAGCTTTACTGTGCCATTGCTTTCCTCTTGTAAACTTGATCAAAGGCAGCATGTCATTTTAAAAATAATTTAATTTTATTTTGGTCTGCTGTCTGGTTGCTGTCATCTTTTTCTATTCTGGCTCATCATGTATTGCACCTTGAACATTTTGTCTCACAGCATTTCATGGTTTGGTTCCACCCTTTTTGTGTGGTGCATGACACATTTTGCTATCAGTATGGCATTTTGTATGATATATGCTACTCTGCTGACCTGAGCAAATCCACTTTAGTACAGTGGTGAGTGTCTCCTCCTCTCACGCGGGAGAACGGGGGTTTGATTCCTGCCAGGGAGGCAGTGGCGCTGTTTAAGCGTTAGACTCGATGATCCTCGTGGGTCCCCTCCAACTCAGAATATTCTGTGATTCTGTAATTGTGATATCATGCTAGATCCAGTACAAATGTCCCTTTTTCAAGGTTTCTCTTATGCTTACATATCCTTCACTTTCTAAGAGGGCAACTTCTGTTTTCCTAATTGGTCTATTTGTATGACAATTTGATAATGTAAACTCTGTTTCTATTTTCCTAGGACATAAAAATACAGGCTTTTATAGATGATTCCTAGGAATGGTCTTGAATATCTATCACATGGATCATATAATGTGCCTAGGTTTCAAGTGCCCTAAATGTCTTAACATTGCAATTGTGCGTATTCAAGCAGTATTTTCCCCCCTTAGCCCTTATTTGTAACCTTTTGGCAACACTTGGCAGTTGAAGGGAATGCAAACTATTCTAAGCTGAAGAACCTCTCCCAAATCCCAAATTAGACTATACAAAATCATCCCTGCAGTGCTCAGCAGCTCCAGGAAAGTAATTGCCATCCTTCAGTCAAAGATTCAGTCTCAAAACCATTGAAGATTTCAGTCCTCAAAGCCATTTTCCTTGCTTCTTTCACATCTGGATTTGGACTCCTTCCTTTCAGAAGGCAGGCAAAACCTATTAGATGGAACACTGACTCCTCAAAAATTAATTACATTGGGGGTACATGAGCCTAAGTCATCAGAGGTGTGTGTAAGGGGTTGCTGTGGGATAAAAAAGATGGGTTTCTACATATAAAAGTGATAACTGAGCAAAACTAGTGGAGTGATCATTCCTCTGTGTTTAACATTGTTAGAGAAACTATGAAAAGATGCCCTCAGCTGAAGGAGAATGTGGAAAATCTAACAAGATAACGTCAGAATTTACCCTCTTCTGTCTACTGAACAAGTGGTTGAGAGGCACTCACTGGATTTATTTACTTTCCTCTGGATTTAGTTAGTTCTCTACAGAGGGGAATTCTAGTAGCTGGGTGGAATAGGTAAAGAAGGGTTCCAACTCGTTGACCCACTCCAGACGAAGCATAGCATGTGAATACCAAAGTTAGAAGAGTTCAGCCATAAATAACAAAATGTATCTTTCTAGCAATGAGTTTTAAATAAGATTCTGGCAATTTCCAAATACATGCAGGAACTAGTTCCACAGATTGTTAGTACTATGTAGGACCATCAAGCTAGACAAACACTATGGAGCGCATAAATACTCCCCAGTTAGTCCTTCTCTGCTGAGGCTGTAGGGAGAAGCAGCTCAGTGTTCGCACTATCCCTAAGACAGAGTGGACAAGCAAACAGGTTTTTGTCTTCAAGATTAGGAAAACTCTTCCCCAGGGATAGAACTGGACCATGCTCTTATGTGGTACAGATGACCCTCTGTTCTGGTTCTTGCCCCCTAGGCCAGGTTAATGCAGTTGGGGCAAAGGTGGCTTCTTCCTGATTCAAAACATCTAGGACTCAGCGCTGGTCAGACCACATCTTGAGTACTGTGTGCAGTTCTGAGCTCCCCAGTTTAAGAAGGATGTTGAGCTGCTTGAGAGGGTTCAGAGNGACTTTTTCTGCTGTACAGGAGTACTGTACCTCTTTGTTACATGGGAATTTGTGGTGCCTCTGTTTCAGCTTATCTCTGTCTGAAGCACTTAACAGTTTAGTCTCAAGAGAGCTGAAGTGTTTTAATTTGTGTAAAGTTACAGTATTTCCTTATGGGGAAGAAATACAGTGCCTTTTGATACAGAAGAGGTGAGCTTCAACTCTGGTTTTAAATGCTTTTACGAATTCCTATGCACAGATATTGCTGAGGGAAGGTTTTGGCACAATATGCATTTAATTTAACAGTATTGTTTATTCCAATAGTGCAGAGGTGTTCTAGCCTCTTCTATGAGAAGTTAAATCCAGAGAAAGTTATTATAATCAAAGATCAAGATGAAAAGTCAAGCTACATTATAAAGATACTTCAGCAAGTGTGCTATATTTAATCTACTCTCATCTTAAGGCAACTTCCAATTTTCAATTTCACTTGCATTTCTAATGCAGTGGTATTTCTTTGTTATTGTCTAGCTTAAAAAATGAGAAACAATATGTAGAAATACCTTCTC
The DNA here is from genome assembly GCA_013390025.1 of Pitta sordida. NCBI lineage: Eukaryota > Metazoa > Chordata > Aves > Passeriformes > Pittidae > Pitta > Pitta sordida. The sequence continues at coordinate 99,213 of WEKX01024264.1, forward strand.
TCTGATTAGAATGTTCTCACTAAAAAATAATAAATTTATGAAATATACAAGAAGAAACTTCTATTAAAATTACATTAATAGCCAGATTCTGCACATAATTACACTTGGTCATTGTGGAAATCAGTGAGTTGCACCAGGATACTAGAGAGCAGAACTTGCCCTGACTGAATAATTTTAGCTGATTAGAAACAAGGAAATGAGATATTAATATTGACACCCCTTGTTTGTAATACCCTTGTTCTGTGGACCCAGATTTGATGATTTAGGGCTCTGTGTGGAAGAGCAGTCACTCTGCCAGCAAACCCTGACAACAAGACTATAAACACTTAAGACAAATGGTCTCATGTATAAATCCACTTCTGGGAGGCAGAAAGAATGAGAATCTTGTTCTCTCCTTCTTTGCACTTGGGCACGTTTAATATTCCCCTCAAATAGCTGGTAATACATGCCCAAGTAAGCTTTAAACTCATTAGGTCAGGTTTTAAAAGTAATGGAGCTCCAGCAGCATGGAGTTCAATAGAGGCTAAGCGCCCAAATTCTTAGTCAGTCTGTTCTGTCACTAGTTAGCTTTGATGGCTCTTTCAGGTTAGCTGCAACGAGACTGGCTGCAGTCCAACCAGCAGGTTTATTACCTTCAGTGCAGAACTGGGTTTATTAGCCAGGGTATAGTACTGTGCTAATGTAATATATATGATACTGTATAGATAGAGAAGTGACTTTAATTCTTCTGGTTTGCAAGGTACCTTGTGGCTCTGCATTGTGTTTTATACTCCAAGGGAATTATATTCCTCATCTGAGGGAACATCTGGCCTAGGGGAAAAAAAAGATTCAGGGCTAATGACTGTAGACTCATCTGTTTGAATGTTTAGTTAGGGCTTTGTGGCCAAGTGTTCAGACTTTCAGCCAGAGGAGGAAAATTATACCTGTAAGGAATGCAAAATTAGACAAGGACTCAGAAAGCAAGGGATGTTTGGGAACTGATTGCTACTAAATGAGTTGTGGTGACTGACAAATGCTGTGTCCCCTCCCTATGTCAGAAGGAGCAAAAGTAACTGTAACCCTTTCTTCCCTTTCTATTTGGAACTGTAGGGTTATGCTGAAAGAGGCTTTCTGAACTGTGTGAGAACTTCTTATCCGTTGGAGTTGAGAGACCCAGACATATTTAGAGATGTCTAGGAGTTTGCACAGCTGCTTTGGTTAGGCTGCCTATCAGCCCAAACAACCAGACCTCAGCACGCTCTTCTCTGCTTGACTGTGTCAGCACCATAGACACAGAAACCACCACCATTACAAAAAGATGTAAAGATAATATTTAAAAAGCTGTGTTGCTTACAACTTCAAAGGTGTTAAATGACTACTTCCAAATCATAGAATAATACAATCATTGAATAGTTTTGATTTGAAAAGGCTTCTTCAGAGATGTCTTTCAACTAGGTCAGGTCTCTCAGAGCCCCTTCCAGCCTGACCTTAAACATTTCCAGGGATGGGGCATCCACCACCTCTCTGGGAAATATGTCCCAGTGTCTCACCACACACACTGTAAAAACTTTACTCGTTATATCTAGTCAGATTCTACCCTTTCTTAGTTTAAAATCATTACTCCTTGTCCTATACTACAGACGGATTAATACAATAAAGAAGGGCTGATATCTGACAACTGTTAAAAGAGAAGGGTTTGGGTACAATGACAGGCTGGGAAGAGCCCCACAGAAATAAATTAGTTACACTTCAAATAATGCAGCTTGTTCTTCCTGACTCGGGTGCTGGGGACCTGGAGAGAGGAACAAACTGCAATACATCCCTATTCTCTTTTTCTTCTGCTTTATGCCCTGTTCCCAGGCACTTCATTTGCTGGTGTGGAGGAATAAGCTGTGTCTTTACTGGAGAAATGAGATTGTTCAGCCAGTTAATATGTCTGTGGTCACGGGTCCTAGGTAAGAATATCTGTATAATTGAAATGGGACTTGGGGGATTGCAGTGTCCAGAACCTGACTTGGGAAGCAAATTAGCTGAGGAGTCCACAGGTGCTACTGCCAATATTCACAAACTGAATATTTTCTTCTGTGGTACCCTGGCACAGAAGTATAGTCTTTAGAGATCACTCAGGGCATATGACACGACGTGGCAGGAAGAGGCTGGAGAACAAGACCCCTGCATCCTTCTCTTTGTGTGTGCTGAAGGGAGCAGCTGGATTAAGATGCCTCCTCTGCAACTCTTCTTATCTGCACTGGAATCACCAGGGCAATAATGTGTTTGATGTCTGAGGACTTCAGAACGGATGTCCTATTATTTATTTCTTTGTTTTGTTATAATACATGTGACCTTCAAGTGCTTTCACACACTTTTCACTCTGTAGAGAAAATTCCATGCTGAATGGCTTAACTGTGATTTCAGTACAAAACCGACCAACAAAAAGAGCATTTGGGACAAAAGCAACAATGCGGGCAACGACATCAGAAGCGTTAGAAGTAAATCTAACTACACACAAAGTAGAGTTCAGCTGAGTGTTACTGCCAAAAACCATCTTCTGTTCTCTATGAAATGAAGTTGGAAAAGAGCTAAATCGAGTGCTGAAACTCACTGGCTGCATAAAAAAACCACTGGGAGAAAGGGGATATACTTGCTTTAGAGGACTGCAGGCACCTGCTCTGTATCTATGTATATTTGACACTTGGGATGCAGAAGGACCGGTCTTTGAGCTGGTGATTTGCCTATGCAGAGGATCTGCTCCATGGCCTGTGCTTAATTCTCTCAGGCAACACTTTAGGAAGTAATCAGGTAGTCCTTCATGTCTGATTTTGAGTGTACAGCTGCAGGGAAATGCTGTAATTCCTACTTTTTGAAACATGTTTCAATAAAAAACTATCTATTTTAATTTCCTTCCTTATTTTCACCTGCTCTTCTAGCTCAGTTTTATTACTGTTTGGAATAGATTTTGTCCTACACATAAGGCATAGAAAATGTTGCCTTTCTGGACCGAAGGAATAGAGAAAGATCCCCTAAATTTCTGAACGATATTTTGCTGCTACATGCAAGTTGCTTTCAGATGAAAGGGGTGATGCATAAGCCAATGCTTCATTTGCATGCTAAGGAAGGTCTGAAAGCCTGCTCATTCTCTGCTTGGATCACTGTAATATGCATGAGTGAGAAAGGAGGATAATAACCAGTAGAAGGAGTTGCTTTTATTAACATGTAAATGCTTCTGCAGTTTTTCTTTTAGATGAAAAGTTTGAAGGCAAATATTTGCTTCCTTTGCTTATGTGTGAGAAAACATCCTTTTCATCTGTGTTTCAAATACTAAAAATAGAAGGAAAAGGTTTCAATTTTGATTTTTTAATGAGATGAAAACCGAAATTACTCATGTGGTTTGACAAAAAACATGAAATGCTCCCAGAGAAAATACCAATTTCCTAACAACTGCAGTGAACAGGGACCTTGATATTTACCTCATATTAATGCAGTGGTTTGTGCTGTGTTTAGAGCTTAGCCTATTGTCTGATTGTATAGCCTTGACTTGGGCTTGTCTGGCACCATCAGTACCACAGTGTTTGACACTTCAGGTGAGAAGTTTGGCAATCCCACTGCCCTGCCTGTCTTGCATAAATAAACCCCTAAATGAATTGGTCCTTGTCCAATGATGAGGTTTGTTTGGCTTTTATAAATTACAAGAATTCAAGAAGAGTTTCAGACTGGTAGGAAGAACCACCATTGAAATGTCATATTCTCACCATCCTTCATATATAGGGAACAGGAGAACAGTGATCGCTGTTCTGGTCAGCTTCACCACTGCATGTTTTATTTCCTGAAATCCGGGAAGCCTACAGTGAAGTATTTTACTTTGTACAGAAAGCATGGGATCATGGAGCAACAGACGGGAGAAGTACATTCCAAAAATAATTGCTCAAGAATCAGAAGGAATTAGAGTACCTTGTTCATCTATAGTTTGCAGCAGGAAATGAATATTTATGTCTCAAATGTTATGTTAAAACATTCTTCCTTAATATGTATTTATATACAACTTTCCACAAAAAGTCTGCCTTCAAAAGCAGCAGGCACTGACATCCTGTCTTGCCAAAAAAACATCTCATCAGATGCTCAGAAAGAATTTATATGAGACTTTGTGAAGTGTCTAACAAATAGCAGGCATTCTACTGAAGAAAGCAATGGCATTTCAAGATGAAGAAGTAAATGTGTTCAGTGCTTTAGGAGTTTGAAGCTACATAAGGAGTTTCGAGTGACTTCTTTAAAAAATGTAGACTCCCAAGCTAATGTTTTCTCTGGACCCCTCTGGCTAACAAATGACTTGTTTATAACATTTCTAAATATAGGTCCAGGTAACTTGGATTAAATCTCATTCAAAACTCACTTTATTTCTAAGCGAAAATAATAAAGGCTGTATTGTTCTTTGTCATAGTTCTTTGTATGTAAAGAAAGCCTCTGAAAAATTCCTTATAAATGTACTCATCATTTTAATGTAATCTGAATATATACATAGTCCTTTTTCCAGATAAAACCCAAAACATTTTTGAACACTTTTCTGCATTATTACTGACAGTCCTGCTTTACTAATTTAAGAAAAAAACCCACCACCTCTGGCAAGATTCCTTACTTTTTGATATTTTGTTACATATAACTGTAGCATCCCTTGCTTTTTACTTTATTATTTTTTGTTTTCTTAATCAGTTTCTCAAATGTTCTTGCTTCTGAATTTATATACATTTCTGTCATGTTGCCTTTTTTTACATTATCTCCTGCCACAACCCTTCCCACTGATGTGCACACATACAGATCACAAATAGGTATTAGCTTTTGTAGGTGCTTTCATTCTCTCTGCAGAAGTCAAGTTGTTTTATAACTAATGTCACCTAATTTTTCGGCTTCAGGTTGGTAGCTTTTTGACCATCAAATAAAATATTTAATCAGTTCTTCCAAATTATTTATATCCTTTTCCAGTTCTATCAGGCTGTAGTCGCTTTCAGCTTTATGAACCCATCTCTTTTGAATCACCAACCATATTTACCACTGATTTGAGCTTTTTTCAGTCTGCACATAATGAATGTAATTAACTCATGATGACTTGCTCCTAAAAAATCTTTGTTTTTAGTTCTTAGATCTGTGCCCTTTTATCTTGCAAGATGAAATAAAATTTATATTTCTATGACATTATTTTTTGAGTTATGAAATTGTCAGTATGTTTTTTTTAGAAATTCTAAGATAGTTTTTGTACTGACAGATCTCTGATATATATCACTCACATCAAGGTGTCAACTTCTCAGCTTTTTTCCCCTAAGATAGGAGAGACAGGTTTTTAAGGAGCTGTTGATGCTGTTCTGAAATGTGATATGATGGTAGAAGCTGCTGGTGGCTTGTGTCCCAGCTTTCATTATATTGACTAGAAAATTGATCCATAAATCTTCAAGATCACTTGCACAGGGCTATGTTAGAGGCTCAGACATGAGTACAGTGAGCCCTTGGAACTCACGGGGTCTGGGTAAGCCGCGTGAGTCATGAAATCTGTGAATATACCAAATCCTTGAATATTCAATTAGACCCTGCCTGTCGCCACACCCCCTCCACTAATGAACTCTAGAGGGTAGTAGTGGGAGCGCAGCACACCTCACTAAGCAGAGAAAATGTCTTTTGCTGCTTCATGGCCACGGAATGCCGGCCCCTGGACCAGAGCTGCATTTCCAAGTACAGAAATACCGCAGCAACCTTGAAGCTGGTGAATGGTCCCCCAGCAGGGCCAAGGGGGCCACTGTCAGAGACAGGGCTGGCTCGTTATAAGTTGCCTCAGCAGTGGAACTGGGCTTTAATATCAACGGTTTAATGTTATCCTCACTCTGGCCTTGTTCCTAGTGCTGCCTCTCAGGTGCAGGGACCAGGCCAGGATGCTCTGGCTCCTGTGTGCAACCTGGTCCTGCACATGTTACCTGCAAGCATTCAGGGTCACTTACCGCTGGTCCCTGTGCCCCGACCAACAGGGGTTGTTTCTCCAAGGGGAAAGGGGGCATGGGGGAATGGAGTGCTGGCCGGGGAGTGGCAGAGAGGGGAGGTGGTGAGGCTGCTCCCTGCGCCAGGTGAGGCGATTTTTTGGTTGTTTTTTGGTTGATTTCCTTCCCCTCCCCAATGCCCCAGGCTTGTGGCAGTGGGCCCTCCGTAGGCTGATTGCTGCACACAGCCAGACCAACACTACAGCCCCTGGGCGGGCTGAGGGAAGCTGACCATCGCTGCTTCTCCCCAGTTTGCTGCTGCCTGCCTTGTCCCTGGCAGGCAGTGGCCAGAGTGCATCTCCCTGCCTCTTGCTGGAGCTGTCCGCAGGAGTGCAAGCTGGCGGCAGCTGCACAGGATGAAAGAATCGGTCAAAAGAGCTGGTGGCTCTCCATGACCTGCTCCTGCTGCCCCTGCCCATAGATTTCTCCCCTTCCCTCTCCTACCCTCTCTTCGCACGTCCTTACCCCCTCTCATCCGCCCCTTGCATCCTAGAACAGAACCCCCAGCCCTGTCCAGTATTGACTGTTTCAAGTGTTTCTGGCACGGCAAAAGCATCTACCTAAAAGCAAACTGTACATACTGCTGGTGCCTAGAAGGAACTTTTATTTTGGGCAGCATGGGTGCTTCCGCTGCCAGCACTAGGGATGTAAGGAGCCTGTGGCGCTGGCACCAGTACACACTGGGCTATGTTACTGATGGTTTTTTTTTCAAAGAATGCAAGAGCACCAAGATGAGGCTTTTCCCCTCTTTTGATTTGTCTTTAATAAATTTTCATTATTTATTTGTGGCGGGTCGGTGCTGCGCCCAGAGTTGAGCTGTGGTGCGGGGCCAGTGGCTCCACTCCTGTCCACCTGGGAGTGCTTTGGGGTTAAACCTCCCCTTCCCCACTACCCATGGATCCTCAGATGTGATGACTGCTGTCCCCGCCAACCTTCGACTGTTAGATGTGCTGGCTGCCATCCTTGGCTACCCTCTGCTCCTCAGATGTGCTGTCCCCGTCCCCGACCCACCTCTGGTTGTTGGATGAGGTACTTGCTGGGCTGCCACTGCACCACCATGCCTGGAAGTGCTGGCATGGCCCCTCTGCCTCCATGCCGCCCATCCAGCAGCCCTCCTGGCTCTACAGTGATACAGTTATACCCCCTAATTCATGAGAAATAGGTCATGCCAGGCCTCTTGTGAAACGTCAAATTCACAAACATGAGCAGGTCATTACTATGCATGCAGGCCACACCCATTGTTCCACCCCCCCACCACTCCGGAGCACTGTGGACACTTTTCCACTCAAAGGGAAGTGTTACTGAGACCTTTCTGACTTAGGAAACCCCCCTGAGGATCCCATGACTTCTCTTCGGCAATGCTGCCGCTTCTGCAGCCGGGGCCAGGCTGCTGCGACCACGTGTGCTCACTGCACAAACCCCATGCTGCTGCTCCTCCCCCCTACCCCGCCCCCAGCCTTGGCGCTCGTGACCTGCCAGCCCGGTCCCGTGTGCCAGTTCGCCTGGCCCAGTGCGCCATGGGCAGGCAGCAGCTGCAGCAGCTGCAGCAGCGGATTCGACATGTCCACACTGCTGCCCTGTCCCAGCACACAGCGCTTGCCCTGCTGCTGCCGTGGGCAGCCCAGCCCCACTTTCCTGGGACACTTCCCTTCCCCGCCTGTAGTTATGGAAACAGTAACATGCCCAGGGGGACGTCAGTCCCTGACTGCACTCAGAGTAACAAGGGACAGTGTGACTTGTGGCCCTCCCCGCAGGGCCGGGCCAGTCCTGCCCCACAGGGAGCGCCGGCACCATCCCTTGGCGGAACAGAGGCACTGAACATATGTCAGGCAGGGAACCTCGCAAATTGCTGGAGCAAAATTGTGAGAAATTTTCCTTACAAATCAGTGAGGTAGCAATGGTGGGGTCACAATGCAGTAAGGATATACTGTAGTAGTGGTTCCCCTTCCCCTTAAATGGTGAAAATGGAGAGATCATGGCAACTCTGGTGGGTGGGGTTGCAGGCAGGACCAATTTACATATTCATGAGCTCATTATATATTCATGCATTGAGTGAGATCGTGGTATGAACTCATGGCATCTGTGCATGCGTGTGGATACACAACTCCCTGAAAAATAATCTGCTGTTAATTGAAACTGCAAATATACGGGGGTTCTCTGTATTTTGTGGAATTTGACCAGGTATATAAAATGGTAACCTTGCCTCTTGTTCTGCAAACCCTGATCTGTCATATAGCTCGTTCCTTACTAGTGGGTCCCTGCTGGTGATGCTTTCCAAATGAGTTTTATTCCCAAATAGCATAGAATAGCAGAATCACAGAATATTCTGAGTTGGAAGGGACCCACAAGAACCATCGAGTCCAAATATGCCTCCTGTATGTTATGCAAAATCATTGTCTTTCTTTCCATTTTTCCTTCATCTGCTTGGTTCCAAAGCACACCAGGCAAATGATTTATATATAAATTCTCGCTGCAGTCTCATTTGCTCAGTAATCTGTGAAGGATTATCTACTTGATGATTTCAAGAACCGATTCTGATCAAAGGCTTGCTAGTCACAGCCAGATGGGTCTCACAGAAACACTGACAAACCAATCAGTACAGCCTGATGGGGGATCAAGACACTGTCCCCACAGCTTTCTCAAAGGACAAAACTTGAATAGATAGTGCACACCCACACAGAGGCATATATGCATGCGAATGCTCTCCCAACTCACCTTCTGCAACTGCTCTACCTCTGAGCACAGGATCTACAGCTAACCCTTCAGAGACTCCCATGTTAGCTGCTCTGTTTGCTGGGCTCAGCTGTTTCATTCAGCTTTAGATTCTGAGTAAAGTTGTTTCAATTGCTAAACAGAAGGAACAATGCATGCAATGTCCTTCTGGGTTACCCCAAGTTATGAGCTGTGAGTGATGGTGCAAACAATAATATACATGTATCATGGTGAAGTGAAGGATGGCCCCAATGATCACAACAGAGAGAAAGAGGATAAACAATCTCCAGAAGTAACCTTGCTGTTTGAAAGAAACATCTGATTTCTACTAAAGCCAAAAGAACAAAAAACATTTTTAAGTTTGCTGAAAGACAGATGGAAATGTCTTAGGGAACTTGACGCAAAGCAATTACGGATGCTCAAATACAACAAAGATTTTGAACATGAAAAGAGAATACTAAAAGGATTTTTATACTTGACAGTTCATTTCATTGTATTCTCTTTTTATATTAAATTATTAAATAGGGATATATCAATGTGTATATTTTTTGTCCCTCTTTACCAGTTTAGCTTATTGGAAAAGTTTAACATCTCCCCACAAACTATGTTCATAATACAGTGAATCCCTGGTGCATTGCAACCTCTCAATTACACCCCCACCTGTTTGTGAGGCAATTTTCTCTTGCAGTTTTGATTCAACAATTTGCGAGTTTAGCCGGCCGACGCATGCGCGGTGCCTCTGCTCTGCCAAGGGGTGGTGCTGTGGTGCCTGTGGGGCGGGACTCACTCCGCCCTGTGGGGAGGAGGCTCACAATGGCGGCATCATGCCCCCGTCCCTGACCCAGGAAACTGCCCCACGAAAGTGAGGCAAGTGAGGTCGGGCAAGCGATGTGTGCTGGGAGGAGGCCTCTGTTCCCCTGCCCTCTGGGACCATACAGGCAGCGCTGCCTCTCCTGGGACCAGTGGATGTTAAAGGGAAGGAAACTCCAATATCGACACGACCCCACCGCCCCTGGGGACACCTCTTCCCCACTGAGGAGGAATGGCGAGAATGCGTGGTGGCAGAAGCCAGGTTTCCGAGACCCCTCTGACTTGGGAGACAGCCCCCCCCGCCAAGAATCCGTGGGCATCTCCGGGCTTCTGTGACTGCATGCCCACAGCCCAAACCCCATGCTGCTGCTCTCTCCCCCCTGCCCCGGTGCTTGTGTCTGGGCATCCCAGAGCGGTGCGGCCACAGGGCCAGTACGCCATGCCGGGGCTGCCAGCGTGGGCTGCCAGCGCGGGGTGGCTGCAGGGCTGGGGGAGCAGCGGTGCGGGGTTTGGGCTGTGGGTGCGCAGTTGCGGCAGCCCAGAGAGGCCCGCAGATTCTCAGGGGAGGGGGTCTCCCGAGTCAGAGGCGGCTCAGAAACAGTTCCCTTTGCTCTGGGAGAAGCAGAAAATTGTCTGCAGTGCTCCGGAGTGCTGAGGGGTGGAGCAATGGGTGTGACCTGCATGCATATTAATGACCTGTGCGTCTTTGCCAGTTTGGCTTTTTGTGAGGCCCGTGGCCTGACCCGTTCCTCTCAAATGAGGTGGTATAACTGTATTTCACAAATGTTGTATTTTTGCCAAGTTTTGCCCTCAGTAAATCATTGCTCATCATAGCCTCTGATAGACTACTTTTCCTCTCTCAAATGCAACTTCCTTCATAACTTAATAAAGTATTGAGAGTGGGACACAGATAAGAGAAGCTGCTAATCATCTTTGAAATATCTTTGAGCCCTTATTGTAGTATACTGCTGAATTCAACAGTACCATTATCTTCAGAAGCTTTAAACCTCCAAGTGTTTTAACTGTATACATATTAGAATAAAAGAGGCTTGTAATTCTTTTACTGATGATTCTTCCCTGTTGCTGAAGTTAGTTAGAAGCTTTAGGGGTTACAAATCAATTTTTACACTGCTTAATGATTGCCATGTGTTATGGGTTAGATTCCTTTTGTTGAAATTTTCCCATTGCTACCATGAGATGCTGACAAAACTGAGAAAAGAAAAAGGTAATCTACTAAACTGAGAGCATAATTCCTCAGGTGGAGGGGTGGAACACTTCATTGTTTTTATCCCTGAGAGTTAATGGCTCTTTGGTATCATGGCGATTTCCTACTCTAGGATGGCTGTGCTACCCATTTTCTGCTATTCCTCTCTTGGACAAGTGACTCTCACCCATCTCAGCAGCAAACTGGAGGAAAATCCCCCATGTATGTGATGACCCCACAGGACTTGCCTGTTACCTCCACAGCTGTGACCACAGTGAGGAAAAATACACAGAGCAGGTGGGGAGTAGTGTTTGTTGGGCTGATATTTCTTGTTACTGTTGTGTTACTGGTTTCTGGTTCGGGTTCGGTTTTTTTGTTTTTATTATTCTAGATGTATTTTAGTAAAGAATTGTTACTTTTTTATTTTTTATTTTTCTACATTTTTGACTGAAAGCCTTTTGATTTGAAGGATATAGTAAAGTGGAGGAGGAGTTTCTTTCTACTCCAGGAAACTTCCCATCTTTCCTGGCAGATACTGTCTTAACTATAGGCAGAACTATAGGCTGGGACAGAGTGGCTGCAGGATGATGAGGTGGAAAGGGATCTGGGAGTGCTGGCTAATAGAAAACTTAACATGAATCAGCAGTGTGCCCAGGTGGCCAGAAAAGCTAATGGTATCCTGGCCTGCATCAGGAATAGTGTTGTNATTAACCTTAGACACCATGTTTTTAAGTGGTTTTTTATCACTTTATTTTATATAGTGTGTAGATTACAGGCATTTGTTCTAAACTGTTCACATGGGACACTGCTATATTTTATAGTCAAGGATGCCCTGAGAGAAAGCAAGCTATCCCACCTCAAGACCACTGCACTGAACATAGAAAGAGTGTGGAAGCCAACTTAGTCAAAAGCTAAACATTTGGATTGCTAAAATTAGGTGAGATAAATCCCACTGTAGGAGCTCAGGTTTGCTGCACAGTTAGTTACACAGAAGGGACCCACAAGGATCATTGAGTCCAACTCTTAAATGACACCACTGCCTTCCTGGTGGTGAATCAATCTCCCACATGAGAGGTGGGAACACTCACCACTGTACTAAAGTGGATTTCAATGAGGAGGCTGGAGACAAAAGCCTGAGTTAGGTGTTTGTGTCTCTTTATCAGCCATGTAGACAATTCTCACATGTAGACAATTCTTTTATGTAGACAAGTCTCACATAAGCATCTAGTGGTGCACAGTAGTTTAAATGTACAGTAGTTTAAATTCTCACATTTAATGTGGACATCTATGTGATCAAAGCACTTATGGACTCTACTAGGATTCACAAGGAGCACAGTGTTCTACAATTCCTAAGGAATTTGTGTTTGCAATGTGCTTACAAGACAGTTTTGCAACATATATATATACAGAGCAACATCTGAGTTAAAATCAGCTTGAATTGTCATGTGATACCATTGGGGGGAACAATTATCTGCTCCTCTCCACTGTATGAGTTATTACTTTCTGCCTAAATGCAGATTATGTGCAGGAACCAGAATTTTTATATGACTCAGAGGAGCTGTGTACTTTCCTGGCAATACAATAATACACAAGGACTTCCGTGCAGTCAAAATACTGCTAACCAATATTTTAAATTCTCTATAGGAAGTATTCATGCAGCTTCTTCTCACAGGCACTCCCATCCCTGTCACATGCATCTTCTCTGATAACATGGCTTTAAGCAAGAACAAAAAAAGACCTTGTTTCTAATCTATGTTTTCTTCTTTCAGCATTGTAGCCAGCTGCTGCTTCTGTTTACTCCTTGACAAACCCTTGGAGTACTAGAGGAGCTGTTAGCTCTCAGCAAGAGCTGGAAAACTGGACATTATTGCGACTCAGAACTTGATGTGTGCTCCCTGTGGGTGGCTGCTCACCAAATAAATTTTGAGTGACATACATACTAATTGCAAAAACCATATCATAAGGGAAAAAAATGAAGTTTACAAGATGTGAATTAAAATCTCTCTGATTACCTTTCCAAAGATATTTTGTTAGCTTCATTAGAAATTAATTGCATGACTAAAGTGTCCTGTATCTGGAATTGGAATGGACTGCCCAGGGAGGTGGTGGAGTCACTGTCCCTGGAGGTGTTTAAGAGAAGACTCAATGAGGAGCTTAGAGACATGGTCTAGCTGGGGGGTGTTGGGCTGGATGGTCCTGTGGGTCCCTCCTGGCTCGGAGTGGCCTGTGCGCCTGTGAGGGATCTAGGTTTATGTTCACCACTCTGGGGTGTGCGTTCGGTCTCTGTACAGGCGTTAGATGGTGAGCTGGACTAGATGATCCTTGTGGGTCCCTTCCAACTCATAGTATTCTGTGATTCTGTGATTCTGTGATTTTCAAATAACTGCCAGGTATATGTGCTACTTTTGCAGTGAAGAGAAACCCTGAAGCAATATGGAGAAACCCAGCTCACAGGCTCACAGGTTCAAGCATCATCTAGTCCAACTCCCAAGTGAATGCCCACACAGGGATCAAACCCACAACCCTGGAGCCATGGGTACCACGTTCTGGCCACCCGAGCCTCCCATTGTCTAGACCATGTCACGGAGTTCCTCATCCAGTCTTTTTTTAAACACCTCCACCACCTCTCTGGGCAGACCATTCCAATGTGAGATCTCTCTCTCTGTGGAAAACTCTTCCTAATATCCAGCCTAAACCTCCCCTGGCACAGCTTAAAGCCATGTCCTCTTGTTCTGGTGCTGGCAGCCTGAGAGAAGAGATTTACATCCACCCAACTGTAACCTCCCCTCAGGTAGTTGTAAACAGCAATGAGGTCACCTCTGAATCTCCTCTTATCCAGGCTGAGCAGCCCCAGTTCCCACAGTTATTCCGCATAGGGCTTGTCCTCCAGTCCTTTCACCATCCTTGTCGCCCTTCTCTGGACCCTCTCAAGCAGTTCAACATCCTTCTTAAACTGGGGAGCCCAGAACTGGACACAGTACTCAAGATGTGGCTTGATCAGTGAGTATAGAGGAAGAATAACTTCCCTAGTCCTACTGGCCACAGTGTTCCTGACCTCATCTATAAATGAATTTTCTTCCACATTGAATAAGGATGTTGGGAGACAGTGTTTGATGTACATTATTGCTGATCGTGGATTCTGTCACAACTCTTTACCCAGAATAATCTGAAATACTGATGAGAATAAAATACACAAGGGAATTAAGAGAGAGTTAGTAAATGACTATGCTTGGAGAGTGAGGTGCAGGTAGATTCACACCTTCTGTGATTGTCCCTTTGGCAATCTTTCATGAAGCATTTCATTTTCCTAAACCTAAATGTGTGAGTTCTTATACAGTATCACAGCTAACTCCAAGGAGCAGTCTCTTCCCATCTGTTCCTTTTCCTTTTTAGAAGATGGAGACTCTAAGACTTCTCTGGACACTATGTGACAGTATTTGACCATCCGCACAAAATAAAATTGTTTTCTTGTGTTCCGATGGACTTTCCTGTATATCAGTTTGCCCCATTGCCACTAGTCCTGTTACAAGGAACCACTGAGAAGAGCCTGGCTCTGTATTCTTTACACTTGCTCTTCTGTTATTTATATACATTGATAAGATCCCTCCGGAGCCTTCACGTCTCCAGGTTGAGCAGTCCCATCTTTCTCAGTCCCTCCTTGCAATGTCTCTCTCACATTCCTGTGTTCCTGTGGGGAACACAGGACTGCACACAGTAATCCAAATATGTCTCATCAATAGAAGGGAAGGATCAGCCAGTTTTTAGCCTGCCTCATGTGCATTTATTTTGCCTATACTTTATCAGTTTTCCAATGATGATATGTATTATGAGGGACTGTCGAATGCCTTGCTTAAGTTTGCTAATTTCTTTCTAGAATGCTATCAGGTTGGTCAGACATGAACCACTCTTCAGAAATCCATGCTGATTACTTCAAATCACCTTGATATTTTTGGAAATGGTTTCTGGGATTATTTATTCCATCACCTTAACAAGAACTGAGGTCAGGCTGAGTGGTCTGTAGCTCGCTGAATCCTACTTTTGTCTTTCTTGGTGTGTTGTTTGAATTTTTGCAGTCCTTGCAAACCTCTTCCAATCATGATGACTTTTGAAAGATAATTCAGGATGGACTCACGCTGAGATATCCAGAGGAGCTCCCTCAGCACTTCTAGGTGTGTCTTATGAAGTTCCATGGACTTGTGCATGTCTGCTTTTTGGTCAGAGGACATTTCCAAGTGAGTCTTTCCTAAGCAAAATCGAGCACCATGGGCTGTGAATACAGTGTTTTTATAGACTGATTGATGCTCTAATCCATATTTACTATTATTATTTTATTAATTTTGAAATCTATATTTGTATCTCATTCAGCTAACTCTTCAGCTGAAGTGAATGTGAGTTTAGTCTGTGTAATGATGGATAATAAATGAGTAAGACCTTCAGGATCTGGCATGCTAATGATAATAATTTAACACTAGTATAGCTCTTTCTATCTTCAAAGTGCTTTATGAACATTAACCATTCTGATTAATTTCATTTAGAGTTGTTCCTAGTGTATTTTTTCCTCTCCTGAACACTTTAGTACACTTACTGCTGTATTGTAATTCAAAGGTTGTTATGGTAAAGATTTTGACAAGAACAGAGAGTCCCTTGTGAAAATTTGCAATTGTGCTAATTACATTAGAGATGAGATGTCAAGATTATCTTGAAAAGGATCTTAGTACATACCACAGGTGTACCAAGTCTCTCAGACGAGCTAGATTTGGTCAACCCACCATTTTCTGTCATATACATGCTGTAGGGGTAAACAGATTTAAAAACTTCCAAAATGGATTGAAAACCATTTTAATTTTTAATTTAGGGCTGAGAAGACGCAGATGAGGAAACAAAAACCCATGTAACTATCCTACCACACCAGTCAATTTCTCAAAGTCAGTAGGACAGAAGAATGACATATGATTGTAAGACAGTTAAGCATCTGTACTTCATAATTTTCCTATCCTGAGATGCAGTATTCTACATTAATGCAGTCTACATTACTTGGAGTTGCAAAAGACAGTTTAATAGATGCATATCAGACACTTGACAGATTGGTCCAACTTCCTCATCATGAGGAATTGACTGCTGATTTTGAGATGTGTCTTTGCAGTCCTCTAGCATGCAGTGGGGGTAGACTGTGAGAGTATTTGCTGTGGCACCCACGGTACAAGAGGAGAACCCTTCTGTTGAGCCTCACTGGCTGTCTGAACAGCTTTTTTTGCTACTCTTTCTCAGGAAAGGGTGTAAGGAATTACCTTTTAGAAGCCTGATAGTGAGCATGCTCACATTATAAAGTCTGTGCTAGAACATTTATGTTCTAATTGTCCATGGAGAGGTAGTGGTCAGTCTTAGAGCAACTGTGTGAGCATCCGGTGTGTGGAAAATGAGATTTGAGTGTTTAACTAGAACATCTAGAGAGGTTAGTACAGTTTTGCAGGTACAGCTAGTGAAAGTGAGCTCAACATACACTGCTTCCTGCAGGTATTGAGGATATGACAAGAACGTGGACCTAGAATGACAGAATCATTTACGTTAAAAAAAGACCTCTATGATCACTGGTGGTGATGATGAGGTTCACTAACAAGTAAGAACTCTTGGCCTATGGCAACTTTGCTAGTTGAAAGAAGTCCAGTCCCTTGAGGCCAGCTGACATTGACTACTTCCCAGTCATACTGCTTAGTATTAATGCTCTTCATAGGTCACTTGGAAAGTCTTAGTTGGAGAGCTACAAAGTTGATTGGAAAGACAATCTAATGACTCAAAAGTGATCACAGAGACTATATTCAGTCTGCATCCCAGATCTAGTTTGTAATAGTTTCAGCTGAATAATGTTGAATAACTGCAACTCTTTCTAGCAAGCCCAAATATTTCCTGGAAATTGAGAACACTGTTAGAAAGTGGAAGATGGCTTGAACTTTTAATAGAATTACTGCTCTGGTCTACACTGACTTATTTAAACACTGCATCATTCAGACACCTGTTTTTATGGCAGTGACGTATCTAGAATTATCAAATGCAGAATCATCTGATTAGGTATTTTTCTATGTGCCAGTGAATTCTGTGAATATCTGTTGCTTAATAGCATACAGCTGTAGTTCACAGGGGGTCCTACAAGGGACTTTCTGATTTCTCTTTGTAAGATGGATGGAGAATCACCCAGCTGTTTCTCTAAGGGAAAAACCTTCAAATTTAACATCATACAGTGGCATTTACCAAATGATTATATTCCTGAAATAGCCGTTTCAAAATAAGAAATAATTAATTTAATTATTGATTATCATTGCTAAATGATAGATGTTTCTGGGACAGGTCCTCTAGAATCTTATTACATTTTTCGATAATCTTATTATTTTAATTGCTGCTCCTTTGTCTTTTTTTCCCATCATTATAAAACTCCTTAACTCATGCTGGCCACTGTGGTGAAAGAATATTAGTCTTCTGCACTTGAGACTTGAATAATATATTGTTCATGATTTGACAGGACAGAAAATTTATCCTTTTTCATCTATTGATACTTCCCAGTTTGCAGAATAAGACTAGATACTAGTTGTTAATGTTATATAAATTTCTAATTATATCTACTGTTTCTCATGAGTTCCTGGAGGCTTCTGCAGTGGGGTTTTATAGAAATATGTGGTTTTAACTGGTAGTTTGTAGCACTTCTGCATTGCTATGCACATTTTCCTATAAGCCTTGGCACAGTTATAGACCAAATGACAACATGGATACTGTTAATTCACAGATATATGATTTTTATGGGTTGCATGCCTTCCCTGCTTCATGGCAGTGATGCAGTGGGCTAGGACAAACGTCAAGTGGGTCAGTGGCACGACTGTGTGGTATAGTCCTGGGGTTGGGTTGTGGTATCCCCAGGGTTCCCCAGAAATCACTCAGTTCTTCAATTCCCTGGATTTCTTCTGGGGTATGTGTCCCTGGAGTCCCTCGGTAAATTCTTTTTTTCCTCATGGGGCAGAATATACACAACTTGACTCATCCCTACAAATCCCACTGGATCTTTCTGACTTACTGTTGGTGCTCACAATCAGCTGCTGCTGTTGGTACTACAGTAATCTCTTGCTATAATTCACTGTCTGGGGGTTCAATACATTCCGGATTCCCCCCAACCCTGTGTCTTTACGGTCTTTAATGTCTTTAAAATATTTACCACTACTTTGTGGATTTTTCTTATCATGACATCTTTCTGGAATCACTCCCCCCATGAAGTTCTAAGGATTACTGTATTTGGGACACATCTAGACAAGTTTTAACCTCAATTTTCAACAGGTTATATGTACAGTTTGGCTATTTATTTTCTTGAACGTGCAAAAACTGTTCAAAGTACTTACTTATTTTTGGAACAAAGGATTCATCTACTTCTGAAACAGTCAGTTGGAACTCACAGACGTATGCTAACAGCTTGGCTAACTAGCCCCAACTCAAAATAACTACTGCAAAACCTCAGAACAAGACTTGCTGATGCGATCAAATTATTGACGTTGTGTGGCTTGCCAGAAGACACAGAATAAAAAGGTTATAGAAATCTGGAACTCGGGATTGATGTTTTGTAGTTCAGAAGGTACAGCACAAATAGAGCAAAAGGTCCAAGAGTCTAAAATCTACCTGTGTGCTCTGAGAATCCTGCAATACTTGGGGAATTGTTGCTGTGGTATAAAATAGTGAGATCACAGTATCACAGCATCACAGTATCAGCAAGGTTGGAAGAGACCTTGGAGATCATCAAGTCCAACCTGTAACCCAACACCAACCCATTGTCTAAACCACGGCACTAGTTACCTCATCCAGTCTACTCTTAAACACCTCAGGGATGACGACTCCACCACCTCCCTGGGCAGACCATTCCAATGAGCGATCACTCTCTCTGTGAAAAACCTCTTCCTAACATTCAGTCTAAACCTCCCCTGGTGTAACTTAAGGCCATGTCCTCTCGTTCTGGTGTTGTCAGCCTAAGAGAAGAGATCCTCACCCATGTGCTACTGTTGTGTAGAGTGACTTTAAAGTCATTAATTTGATCTGTGTTAGTATTTTTCACAGCCTGCTCCTTTTGCTTGGACCAAGAATTTATCCTCAGAACTTTAAGGTTGTTTCAAGTCCTACAGAGAATCTTGGGCAGGGGAAGCACTGTCACCAGAGATTAATCAGTCCAGCCTTATTGGCACTTAGTACACTTCCCAATTTAGCCCCTTCAGGATCCCTAGAGGATTGGCATTTCAATGTTTCACATTTATTGCTTTGAAGCTGTGATTTAGAGTGTAGAAAATATAGTGTAAATTATGTTAAAACTGTAATAAGAGGTGTTTACTGTACTTAATTGTAATAAGTCATTCTATTAAACTGCTGAGGAATATTAACAAGTGATATGATAATTATCACCATGTAAAATTTATATACATTTTTAGCAGTTGTAAAATATATTGTAATTTTTAATAGCTTTGCAACTGTTTGTGTTTGATAATTAACTGCTGTGGGTAAGGAATTATGCTATTATTTTAACTATTTGAAAAAGATAGAACAGCCTTAGTTTAACCTGACAATTTCCACAAAAATGATCAAGTGGTGAAAAAAGAGTTTTATTATTATTTTCCCCCCACAAAAGCAAACAAAAGGCAAACATAGCCTGCATCTTCCAAATGTGCTTGTTTTTTTTGTCTCCACCAACATATGGATTACATTACTGCAATGCTCAAAACTGAGGGACTGCATCTAAAAAAAGTCATTCAGAAACAGCAGAAACAAGTTTTATAATACTCATTGTCTGCTACTTAATGGCAAGCTTTGTATAAGAGAGAAAAAATGTGCAGAATCGTATTGTCATGGCCTATAAATCACATTTTCTAAAGTAGGTATTTAGGCAGATATTTAGGTGTTAAGTCCCACCGTGGACAGTGAAGCTCCCTGCTTTTACATCTTGCATATCAAAAAATGCTGATACCTCAAAGGAGAACTGGGAAGAATTCAGACATCAAAATGTGCAACTTGAAAATCCCTGCTCAGCTCTCATCCAAACCTTGAAAAGTCTCACAAGCTGCCTCTGGGAGTGCCTCAGTTTTTAACCTTTAAAATCCCTGAGAACCTCCTGTTCTGCTTCTTTGTCTGCACAGAAGTGCTCAGCCTGAGGAGGACAGATGAAAAGTGCTTCATTCTCACAGAAGTCCACACAGACATTCTCTCCTGCCAAGATGCTCAGCCTGATCAGGGATTCTTAGAAACTGCTTACAGCGTGCCTGAGAGATATCTATGACAAATGTACAGCAGTGGCTGCTGCTTTCCTTGAAAATGTGCACAGAATAGCCTCATGTATGAGTACGCATACAGTTCTGGGAGACACAGATTCAACTCACTTCCCCAGCTAAAGCACTTCAAGAGCATCTTCTTCCCAGCTGAAAGGACGGAGGTTCTCAGTATCATCTTATGTCTAGAACTTAGGTATGACTAAAAGCCCATTCAAGGTACCAAATTCTCGTTTTGAGTGTAGGGCTGAAAGTTGAAATTGATGATAAATGAAGAGAGAGGGATAGCTGATAATGTTTACTTGCATTTGATGTCTAATTTATTTTGAGAGGGCATTTAAAACAGCTGAAAATCTGCCTGTATGGAAATCCTTCCTCTTGCAGTGCCATCTTACTGTAGATGCCCTTGGCTTCAAGTTCCATCTGTCAAGCCAATGGAGACTTTTTGGATTGCAATCTCAGTATGTCCATCTGTATATATTGGAAAAACTGATCAAGAAAAGAAAATCAGAACTTAAAAAACACCCTATTTTGAGCGGACTACTACAGACATGTTTCAGGGAGGAAAGGACTGTTTAGGGCTAATGGTCTTCCTGTTTCCTCTTCCTGTGAGACCTGATGCAACATGGCTGAATAAGAGCCAAACTGTGTCCCCTTGCCTGTCTGCATGGTTTTTCACCTTTTTGAGTAATTTGAAGGTCATCTAGTATGCAAAGTTACCTATTTTAGATTACTATTTGGTATCAATAATTAAATAACCAATAACAAATTATTGAATAAAAATCTGTCAGAGCTACTCAAGCTCTTTACATCTGGCCCTGTCACTAGCTACTCCTTATAATGCATCAAGTCTCTAACAATAGGAGCTGCTCATTCTTGTTTCTGGGGAATTTTCTGAAACGACTAAATTTTGCCTTGCACTTGCTACCTGATCAAAGTCAGTGGAGAACCTCAGGACAGAATCTGACCAAAGAAGTAGGATATGAAGCAAGAAAAGACAGATTGATACGGTAATCCTACAGCCGCGACCATGAAGAACATTCCTTTGCCTGACATTTTCTGGGAGACTATTTCTGTAGCTGATCTGAGCACTATCTCCTTGTCTGCCTTCTCCTTCCATGAGAGCTCAGAAGTGATTCAGCCCTGTAAAACAGAATCAATACTCTAAATCACCTGATAAAGCCATTTTTAACGGGAGAGGGAGCTCTCACAACACTTTCAGAGAATTTTTGAGGGTGCTGTTTACCCAAGGCAAGCAGAAGACAGAAACCTGTCTTTGTTTTAAAGGAAGGAAGAGGTGCATGCTTGTGGGAGGCACTGAGTTTAGGTTGCCTTCTGCACTAAAAACTCTTGGGATTTGATCATATTTAGGAATTACTGGTATCCACATGAACAAACCCTGAAAATTATTTCGCCTCTGTGTTCTACCTTATGATAAGGTGTCTATGTATAACGGGAGAAATCTCATGACTTTCCTCCTGATGTCAGCTGATCTGGTCCAGCAGTGGTGGTCACTCACACAATGTGACACCCAGCACATAAGTGTTCCAGGTGAGGCCCTAGAGGGCAGTGAAACACTAACAAACCTCGCAGCTCACTGTCTTGCTTAGGGAAAACTTAATGAGGGGTTACTAGCAGGATTTTCACTTGTTTTCTCTCATCCCCTTGTTTCCTCCAATGCCCCCAACAAAAGATTGGCTTTACCTTTCCAGGATTATCTCCTTTGTTCTTACAGAGACAGTTAGCCTATATAGTTAATGTTTCCAACAAATTAGTGTATTCAAATATCCTCCTTTTTTGAGAAAAAGGGAGGAATATGTTTGTTTATCTAGTAAAAATGTCTTAATATAGTGTATATTAATCTTATTATAGATTTATTTGTAGAAATTCCAAGAAAACAAAAGTCCATATTTGCTTTTAGCCACAGGCATAACTTTTTCTTCAATCAGAAATCACTGTCTTTAAAATATGTGTCAGTTATGAGATACCTGGAATTATTATAGTACCTTTAGTTTATTAAGGAACAGTATTTTTATCACTGTTTGAAATTTTTTAGTGAATATACACTAGTTGGAATCAATATCTAACTCTTCTTAGAAACTGTCAGTCTTTCTGTAAAATCTTTATTTATTTTCTGGAAATGTGTGTTAAAACTCCTAGGTGCTTTGGTAATCTGCACGAAAACAGATCTGCACCTCTTCCCTATTCTTTGCCTACATTCCTTCTACCGAAATATTTCTGTGCAGTATAGACATTATTTCTTCTTGTTTTTTACTTGTGTGCTCAAATGAATAAGACAATAGTGACAGCACAGCTACGGGGAAATGAGAACATAAAAATTTTTAAGAGAAAATCCTGCTCTCAGTGAGGAAAAGCTTCTCCTTTTGCTTCAAGGAACATGCTGATGACTTTGGCGCTAAGCTTACACCAAAATCTCTCCACATTTAAGATTATGCTAAAGGACATCATTATTAATGTCAATATAAGACTGTCCTTGTATACCAAAGCTTTTTCATGGGGAATCTCAGTGTAATTTGCAGAGAACAAGGGATGTGTCACTGAAAATAGAATGAAACTGAAAGACTTCACATACTACTTTGAAACTAACCCTTTTTACTTGTCTTCCTAGATGACAGAAAGAGCAATGAGTCATAATCTGTCACAAATCTGAGGAATGCCGAATGAAGTCAGAGAGATTCTTCAAAGGGAGTTCAAGAAGAGAAACTTGGCATAGATTTACAACGTACACAGAAATGTAATGAAAATATGTAGTAGATGTTCTGATGGGACAAACCCTCACATTTAACAAAAACCTGATGCAAGAGAATATCATTGTCTTAATAACACAGCCAACTTGTGAAACCGTCTTGACTTAATACTTCAAAATTAAGAGTTATTCTCATTTTCTCCAGTAGTGCAGGAGTCAGAGTAGTGAGTTGAAATGTGGAAGAAAGTGCTATCTCTTCCTTTTCCTATCTGAAAGGTTCTAATCCTTATCAGGAGTTCCTAAATGCCACTCCACTAGGGATTTCCTGATACCGTTTCGTCCTTTAAAAATAATTAAATACAAGCTGGAGTAAAGATAGGAATCTGTCCAGCTGTCTGGCTGGAGATCCAGACTCACTGCTCTGCTATTTCTCTCAGTAAGTGTTTATATGTGGTATATGAAATAGAAAAACACCAATAAAAGAGAAAAGAGAAACCTTTTTTCAATGAATAGTTAATTCTAGCAGCTGAGGACTTCCCTGTGGAAAAGCCTGATTCAGATCTTCTCCATTCAGGAAGAGATTATGAATCAATGAGAAGTCTTCCCTGCTGGAAACTGAAGACATAACTCTATAAAATACAAGTCATTTGGTATAGCTGTCTAGTCAGGAGAGGAAGACACCTGTGGGGAATGGGGTTATAGTCTCTAGGCTAGTGTATGCTTACTTGACTCTACAAGGATATTCACAGAATCACAGAATATTCTGAGTTGGAAGAGACCCACAAGGATCATCAAGTCCAACCCTTTAATAGCACCACTGTCTCCCTGGCACGAATCAAACCTGCCGTCTCCCGGCTGAGAGATGGGGACACTCACCACTATACTAAAGTGGATTTTATTGAGACACAGAATCACAGAATCACAGAATCACAGAAAATTATGAGTTGGAAGGGACCCACAAGGATCATCTAGTCCAACTCACCATCTAATACCCATACAGC
>WEKX01024264.1:123142-150296 GCA_013390025.1 Pitta sordida
CAACCCAATATTTGTCCAGTCTCATGGATGGGGGATTAGGGTGATTCCAGTCCACCTGGAAGCGAGATAAGTCTGCATCAAACATACTCTTGACCTACGCTCACAGAACTTATGTTTTGGGTAAAACAGAGATGATATTTTCTGATAATTTTCTAAATCTGGGTCATCATGACATTCTCTTCTTAAAAGCTCTGGGAATGAGATTCATGGTGTCAACAAAAATAACAATTTGGAAATAAAGACCAAGGCACTTTAAGTCTCCTTCCTCTGGACTTTTCTTTCTAACTCTTCATTTTGCCACCCAAATCTGGAAATCAGTGATTTCTATGGCTTTAGTTTTTATTAGGTGTTGCAATTCTTCCACATGGACTCCCCATGAAAATGGAGTTTAGCCTATTATCTTGTTGTAAAATTGATGTCTTATCTTAAATTAGAGAACAGAGCAACAAAACTGATTGAGGAACCGAGAAAGTAAAAAGTAGAGCAGGAGAAAGATTAGAATTTATGTAGGTTTAACACTGATTGTTAAGAGGGAATTTATTGAACCTTATAAAATCCTCAGTTGCATGCATAATATCCCCGTGGTTTGCTGTTTTCTTTAATATGTAAACTAAAGAATTATAAATATGGAACATATGGTACGAAATGTTTTCTATACTGAGAGTCATAAGTGCATCTTACTGCAAAAAGGTTGTCAGAACAGTCCGTAAGGGTAATAAAAAAATTCTAACCTATATTTTATCTGAATGGAAAATACATGTGGGAAGTTTTGACCACTCAAGTTTGCATTAATTTTTGAACTTCAAAAGCCACCCCTGCCTACAAGATCACTTGGTGAGATAAAATCATGGAATGATTTAGGCTGGAAGGGACTTCAAAGATCATGCGATTCCAACTCCCTTGCCATGGTAAGGGACACTTTCTACTAGACCAGGTTGCTTAAAGCCTCATCCAAGCTGTCTTTCAATAGTTTCAGGGATGGAGCATCCACAGCTTGTCTGGGCAACTTGTTCCAGTGCTTCACCACCCTCACAGAAAAGAATTTCTTACTAACATCTATTCTAAACCCACCTACTTTCAGTTTAAAACCATTGCCCCTTGTCCTGTTACCCAGAGGGAAGTTAAGTGCTGAAACAGACTCCCCAGGGAGGTGGTCTCAACACCAAGCCTGACAGAGTTCAAGAACTAACATCTATTCTAAACCCACCTACTTTCAGTTTAAAACCATTGCCCCTTGTCCTGTTACCCAGAGGGAAGTTAAGTGCTGAAACAGACTCCCCAGGGAGGTGGTCTCAACACCAAGCCTGACAGAGTTCAAGAAGCATTTGAACAATATCCTTGGGCACATGGTGTGCCTCTTAAGGATGGTCCTGTGCAGGGCTAAGGGTTGGACCTAAAGATCCTTGTGGGTCCCTTCCAACTTGATATATTCCGTAATTCTGTGGTTTTTATAAGACTCCTTAAGGTAAAGGAAGGCTGCTATAAATTCTTCCTGGAGCCCTCACTTCTCCATGCTGAACAGCTCCAGCTCTCTCTCTTTGTAGAAAAGGTGATCCATCCCTCTAATCATCTTTGTGGTCTTCCCCTGGACCCTTTCTAACAGGTCCACATCTTATATTGGAAGATCCCATTCCTGGACTTGATACATGTCCTAGTTCTGGCCAGGACTGAACTAATTTTTTTACAGAGCCTGTAGACCCAGCTGATAGGGATGCTGAGCTCACTGGATCACTTGAATGCAGGAGTTCTGGGCTGCTGTGCATCGTTCAGACTGGGCATGGCCAAGACCTAATGTTGTTTTATACCATCTTACATCATTGAAAGAAGGAGTGGGAAAAGGACTCTCTCATTTCCAGGAAGGAAATAATTTCTTTTTCCATGACTGCAGTCAGGTTGGGCTCTGAGGTGAGTATTTTTGCATATGAATCACACTCTTTTTGCATGCATTTGTTATTAATATTGTTGCTGTCACTAAAGCTTAAAGACGAAGTATCAGATATTAATAAAATGAGGCTATGCACAGAGAAGTCAGTTTGGGAATGTCACACTGGCCCTCTCGTGTGCTGTCCCTTTTATTATCCATTTTGTGAGCATTAACTGCAGTTGTTCTTATCAGAAGGCTGATTTGAGTACTCAAAATTTTTTGTAGGCTCCATGTTTTGACTTCCACGTACTCATGTTCTCATGAAACTCCTTAGCTGTTTTCAGCTAAGACCTGGCACAGCATCAAACATACTATATAGCAGTGTTCTGCTTTTTTAAACACACACACTTGTCAAAAACATTAGCCCCAATATCAAATCAGGCTTTTTTTGTCTCAATCAGCCAAGCAGCTGGTGGAGCAAACTAACATATCACATTTACTGTTAATTTTCTTATTTCATTGCTGTTTCCAGTAAATTGTTCTTATCTCAGCACATAATTTTAACATTTTTATGCCCCCAATTCTCAACTCTATCCCCAGAGCGGGAAGGGGGAAGTGGGTGGGAGGGAGAGTGAGTAAGCAGTGTCTAGTTTGGAAGAGTCTTGATGTGGGGCACTAAACTGAGGAGTGCCATTCCTAAACCTCAACAGTACTCCAAGTGAGTGAAGGGGCATAACCACCTCACTGGACCTGCTTGCCACACCTCTTTTGGTGCAGCCCAGGCTTTCTGGGCCGTCAGTGCACACTGTCGGCTCATGCTGAGCTTTTCACACACGAGACACTCAAACCCTTCTCCCAGTCTATACTCATATCTGTACTCCTGACATATCTGCAGCGCTTTATATTTGTACTTGTTGAACTTCGTGAGGTTTTCATGGGCCCAATTCTCAAGTTTGTCCAGGTTCCTCTGTATGGCATCCTTTTCTTCTGATGTGTCAACTTCACCACTCAGATTTGTGTCATCTGCAAACTAGATAGAGGTGTTCAGTTCTGGAAGAAATAAACAGTTGTTCTAGGATTATTGCAGACCTGGACTGTGGTGAATGCTGAGGCATGCCTAGTCACTGTAAAATGAGGAGAGAGGAAAGATGTATAGTGGAATCCAATGTGCAAGTTTTGAAAGACAAATTTTTTGGTTTATCTTTGTATATTTTTTTTAACTGTCTAAGTTCTTTTCTAGAGTGTCTGAAATCCATTTTTATCTATCCCCTACAGTCTGTACAATTGAAGATCTTATTAGTATTCCCTGAGATGGCATTGAAAATTGTCTCTGAACTGCCTATCTAAACCTGTCAGTGGAAAATATTGTTCAGATTTATTTGTAAGGAGATTCACTGAAAAATTCTGGTGACTTACAAGTTCTATTGTGTGGTTGTAGGGTATGGTAAGACAAAGGACTTTTGAATAAGAACCTAAATGTATGCTAGATGGAAATTAAGTTGCTCCCAAACAACTGCATAGTCTGTGACGGTACATAAATGTTCCTTCACAGGTTCACATGTTATTTTGAGTTGGAAGGGACCCTCAGGATCATCTAGTCCAACTCCCAAGCGAATGTCCACCCAGGCATCAGGCCCACAAGCGTCAGGTTGATTCAGTTTATTTCAGAGTTAAATTCTTCTCTGTAGTTATCTTCCTCCCTTCACCATGTATATGTCACAAAAACTTGTCAAAAAACCTGGTCCTGAGCTCATTTAGACTGAAATTAATTCAGATTTATCTTGTTGTAACTAAAAAATGAAATGGTGATAATCAATCACAGCATTTCCATATGAAATTGCACAGAAATCACAGAAATCACAGAAAATTATGAGTTGGAAGGGACCCACAAGGATCATCTAGTCTAACTCACCATCTAATACCCGTACAGCGACCGAGAGCACATCCCAGAGCGTAATACCAACCTAGATGCCTCAATCGACTTCTGCTTCCTGTTATGCCAGGGTAAATCAGGAGGGGTTTGATAGGGATTTTCCTGGCATTACAGTTTAGCTGAGATTAATTTGTGCCTGTGTTTCAGGAACTGGTGTTTTATGTGTATTTTAAATGAAGAAGGATGAAGAAGTGTATCTCAAAGTCATATCCATATTGAGGATTGAATGACTATTGAATTAGACTTCCATATCCCATTCCCTTTACTTAAACCATTCTTTACTGTCTATTTTCTTCTTTATTGCTATTAGCACTGGATTGTTTTCCAGAAGATTGCTTGATAGACCACTGCATCCAGTGCTAGACATTCTAGAAGCACAGAACAGATCTGCTGCTGTTAAAAAGATACTGCTTGAGACAAAAATATGGTGAAATCTATGTCTGTAGATATTGATCGTAGGTAGATCCAAATTTATCTTTTTATCCTTTGAATCGGTTTAATGTAACAGAAATGTTACATTTTAATGTATCCAGAAATATGTTACAATGATAGATAGACACTCTGCCTGCAAATGTATTGATGAAGCATAGGCCCTTGGGCCCAGTGCAGTCCAAACATGCTTGTATCTCCTATGCCATCCTGCCAGTTTGGAGCATGGGCAAAAGGCACTGGATCTGTGTACCCATCAGTTAGAGGCATGCACAATGACACAAAAGCACTCAGCATGGAAGCCAGGAGGTGTTCTTGGCCTCTATGAGGCTATGGGAGAAAAGAATCATGATGGTGGAGAAGGAAGATTGAGTAGTGTCATAGTATCACAGTACAGATAAGGCTGGAAAGGACCTTGAAGATCATCTAGTCCAACCTATAATCCAACTAACCTGTCATCTCCATCTAGATCGTATCACTCAGCACCTCGTCCAGCCTCCCCTTGAACACATTCAGGGTTGGTGACTCAACCACCTCTGTGGACAACCCATTCCACATCAGAATCACTCTTTCAGTAAAAAACCTGTTCCTAATATCAAGTCTAAACTTCCCCTACAGAAGCTTAAGACCATGACCTTTCGTCTTGTCCCCAGAGACCAAGGAGAAAAGACCAACCCCTGCCTGGCTACAACCTCCTTTTAGATAGTTATAGACAGCAATAAGGTCACCCCTGAGCCTCCTCTTTTCTAGGCTAAACAGACCCAGCTCCTTCAACCTCTCCTCACAGGGCTTATCTTCAAGCCCCTTTACCATCCTAGTTGCCCTTCTCTGAACTTGTTCCAGCACCTCGACATCTTTCTTGAACTGAGGGACACAGAACTGAATGCAACACTCGAGGTGTGGTCTAACCAGTGCCGAATACAGTGGAAGGATAACCTCTCCTGACCTACAAGCGACTCCTTTCTTGATGCAGCCCAGGATGCCGCTGGCCCTTTTGGAATGATATATAAAATACTATTGAAAAGCAAAATTTCTTACTTTTATCTGCTTCCATCTACAACACTTTTCTACTATTCTCCCTTAAAGCAAGTGCCATTTGTTTTCATGATGTATTCCTCTTTTCAGTCCCTCTCCCTGTATTTATTAATCAGATAATTAATCTTTACTCTACAGCCAGTGCCATGATTGCAAATCATACATGTTCTCAAAATGGCTATAAAGTAAAACATTTTTAAGAACCTCAGTATGGTGACTGGTTGTATAAAGCAAATTATTCCTGTCTGGGGTTTCCAAGAAATGTTGTACGTATTCCTCTTATTTCCTGTCTTTGAAATGAAAACATCAGGATAGTTTATCCCTGAAATTCTACACTCCACAGTACACGAGAAGAAAAACTTAATAACATCATGAATTTCATATAAAATAAAAATTCATTTTTCCAAGATAGTTTTCTCCCTATTCCACATCATGAAATCACAGTCAATAAACTTATACACCATTGTGCCATATAAATGTATTAAAATCTTTGATTGACTGAACTAATCTTTTTTCAAAATAGGCTGTAGATAAATGAGTACATTGCAGGATACAAAACTTGGCTATGTGTCTCTCATAAAGAGGAAAGTCCAGTCAGATTCTGACACTTAAAAACAGTTTTAATGGAAAGTTAATTGGCACAAAACACTTTTGAAGAGCCCTACAAGTTACAAGCAATCCAAACAACCCTTAAAGGTCTTCCTATCTATTGACTATCTTTTGCTGTCACTTACATCGCAGTAATTACTTGGTCTGCAGACAAGCTACAAGGAGGTTAAATTATGCATAGGCATAGATGCGTGGATTCAGTCTATTCAGTTTAGGTATCTCACTGAGATGCCACAGTTAAGAATCTGGTCACTGCAAACTCCATAGTCAGGGGAAAAAGACAAACCTCTAAGAGCAATGCAGGTCTTCAGTGCGTAGAATTGTCCTATGGAGGCCATTGTCCCTCTACATTTACTGCAGAGAGAGCTGCGGAGAAAGTTTCTCTTCACTTAGGGATCTTAGTTACATTAGATTCAATCAGAGACAGCATTTTGTCATATAGTGAAATAAGTAATTTCTCTAAAGTCATTGAGTTTGCATTGAGTTAAAATACATATAAGTGAAAGAGAAGTAACTCTATCTGTTTTAGGAAGTGGACATAATCATGAATAACTCGTTTCTTTTAGCTAGCGGGGGCTGGATAGAGGTGAAAAAGGGCACATTCACCACACATAATACTTTTTTCCCAGTAATTAACTGCCCACTACTTCTGCATGCTCATCTCCACACCCTTCCAATATTTTTTTTTCTTCAGCACTTTATGCTTGGAACCCATATGCCTTGTTACATTTAATCTCATTTCACTGACCTATAACTCAGCTGATGCTGCAGTGGCATCTGAAGACAGACTTGAAAGCCCTAACTCTCGCCCCACATCAGCAACAAGAGAAGAAAATCTAAGCACCAAACTCCTGAGCCTGTGGGCTCAACAGCAAAGTTCGCATGGACTCCCCTGAGCCCAGGGTTTTGCTCAGTGACCCCGCAAGAAACATAATCACTTCTGTCATTTTGTCTTTCTCCCACTTTTGTTTGTCTGCAATGCTGTTTGTAATTTAAATTTTTTAGATTTTAAACATTTCATGTAGGAACCCTGCCTGAATGTGTCTGTAAATCACCTATCACACAGCGGGTGTAGTAATACAATAATAATAATAATAATTAATTAATAATGGGCGTCTTCCTTAGAAGTGTCGAGAGCTGGCAACTGACATTGATGTCGACCCCTCTCAGTGGAATCAAGCCATTAATAATAAATAATAGGAGGAAAATAATAATATCACATTCTGTTTTTTCTCGGCGCTGTGATGATCAAATCTTTCTTTCCATTTGCTAACTACGTCCATATAGATCAGGTTACATATAGGACACACACCTGCAGTGATACTAGCTGACTGCCCTACACAAGCTCTGGGCATTTTTCAGCTAGTGAAATTTGCAGTCTCCACAACCTGAAAGCAATATATCTGAGGGACCAGAACTCCAAGCGATGAGGAGTGATAATGCTGAGCAATTCATCAATTCACATAAAACTAAAGACATCAGTATTTACACTATCTAGCCCCTGCAGTCTCTCTTGATGCAATCCAAATATTCCTACAGTGAAGATTTAAAAATTCAGGCTGGTATTTATACTACAGAGTTGTAAAACTCCTGTAGGCAAGAGGGAAACTTAGTCCATGATATACCAGTTTTTTCCTTGCTAAGTGTGTAAAGCAAGTGTCTTACGACAGGCCAAACTAAGTCTCTTCTCTTGCCTTGGCATGCACTGATGTAATGACACATTGCTTTACAGGGCTTACAGATAAAGATGATTGTTAGCATTGAGACAAGCTGAGGATTTTCTAGGATTTTCTAGGATTTTCTTTTCAGCATTTGTGTTCTGTATCCCATTTGGTATAGGTTGATCAATGGTGAACAAATATTGTTGTAAAGGTGGATAATAATAATTACAATGGTGACAATTTATATTGTAGTTAAGATCATATTATTATAAATAAATCAGATTTTAAAGTAATTTTAATTTAATTTAAATCCCAAATAAACTGATAACTCTACTGCCACTATCTTCTCTCGCTTGTTAGAATTTGCCTACTTTCACATGCTGTAGAACTTCGCCCTGTAAACCTGTACCTCCAGTCTGCCTCCAGGTAACCTTGCAACGTAATCTAAGACACTAGTGTCTCAGGGAGATTATTTGTTTCACTGCTGGCTGCAATGAACTTTCTCTGCTGCTACACAGAGGATTTTATTTGAGGGTATCTATCAATCATCTTTCCAATATAAAGATCACTTTTGTAAAAAAGGGGTTATTATTAACATAATTCTCTTTTTTTCTTAACTGCTGTTTTTCTGAGTCCCTGTTGCTACGGTATTACATCAAAGTTGATTGAAAGGAGTTAAATGGTAATCCTTGATTTTTAACATTGCTGGAACCTCAGAGGACTGTGTTAACTTGTAATTACAGTGCTCTTCTTTACTCCACTTTGAATCTTAGTAGACAATGCTTTTGCCAGTGTTCCTGGTTAATCTGCCTTTAGAATAGCTTTGTTTCTTCAGCTCATCATTTTTTGTAATTCTAGCAGATAAAACACAAAAAAGGGAAACTGCACAAGAGTTACTTTGGTGTCTTGCAATACATAGATATTTTAATTTTTTTGTTGTTTTTACCACAATTGTCTAAAATCTTTGAGGATTTCTCCATCTTTGTTTACAAACACATGTGAATGAGTTTGTTTCCTGAATTTTTAGAAGAATTGACACTCTTATACCATGAAGCTAACAAGAACAATTATGAGAAGAAAAAAGAAAGGGAGAACAAGAGAAAGGCATATATACTAGAAACAACAGATTACAGTTATGGATATGATATTAAATTTTGGGTTCTGTTGTGCTTTACACTGCTTTTGTTGCATTCTATTGTGCAGCAAGGTCACTAAATTAATAATGGCATCTAGAGGAGAAGCAAGGCAGAAAGAGCAGCAGCAAGTCACACAGAGAAAGAAGACTATAAAGGAAGCCATGCTCGTTCTTGGTAGAAATAGGGAATTCAGCCCAAATTAACCTGCTGCGGAGTTAGATTGCTGCATCTTTGAAAGAAGAAGTAAAAAAAATATAATTTTTTAAGCAACATGTTTTTTCCTTGGTTGCTAGGCATGCAGGCTCAATTGGAATGATTAAGCACAGATAGCTATTATCACTTCAGATATTTCCTGGTCACTTGCTGCACTCTCTGTGACTACTGACCTCTAAGTCCTGTGCTGCCTCTGCTCTTTCCTTGTTGCCCTCTTAGTTGCAGCAGGCATTTCAAGAGGCATGGTAGCTTATTTCATCTAGAACAGTCTTAAGTTTTTTAATGTCACTTCAATAGAGAAATAAGTCAATTCCAATTTTGTGATAAATTTTCAGATCATTTCAGATAAGAGGTATGATAATCTCAGAATTGTAATTTTTGGGATATATGTGAGTTCTAAATAGAGCAGTTTTTAATAGTTGGTGATATTAGAGATTTTAGGAAGACTAATGCGTTTTGTGACCATTACTATATCCTTATATTTGCTGATGTGCCATGTGCTAAGCTGGAAACTCCATTGCAGAACTGAAACTGAGGTTACACATGCAGAGTTCCCATTCAAAATGGAAGTTGTATATTTTGGTTGTGATTTTCTTTAGCACGAGGTTGCTAAACATCAAGTAACTAATAATTTGCTTGTAGAACAGAAAAAAATGTCTGTTTAAAGCTTGTAATTATTTTCTAATGGCATAAAACCCCTCTGTTATTAACAGCAGTTGTGGGCTGAAATTGACTAATTCAAGACATATTTGAGAAAACTTGTGAAACTTATGTGGGTCCCACATTAACCGACTCAAATTTTAACCCTGTAGAAAAATTAAACCCTCACAGAAATTTAGGACTTCGCCACCTCAATCTTTCATAATTTTGTTGTGCTTATATTTTTTCTCCAATATGATATTTGAGAGTTCCGAAAAGGTGCCTGATGCAGTTCTCAGAGCAGTTTTTCAATTAGCAAAAGTTTGAATTTTTTTCACAGAATCACAGAATCACAGTATCACAGAATCAGTAAGGTTGGAAAAGACCATAGAGATCATCAATTCCAACCTATCACCTATTACCTAACCTAGCCAAACCTGTTACCTAACCTGTTGCCATTTCCTTTTATATTAGGAAGGTATTTGACTGGAATTGTAGATATCTCCTGGTGTGGGAGCCAGAACTCCATCTACTTGTCTCCCAAATAGTAATTCAATTTCTGACCCAGTGAAGCTTGGATCTTTCCTTAGGTCATCTACTCTTTATAGGGCTTAGCTAAGGCTTACTTTTGAGAAAGAGTTTTAAACACCTGCCTTTGGAGTATTGCTTTTTATAACTCAGAAAAAAATTGTACTTTGAATTTCTTCAAGAGAATTCCAGTATTGTAGAATACATTAAAAAATAAATATCCTCACACCCTAAGCTTCAATCTTAAGCTACATTAATAAACAGAAAACCTATTTAATTTCTAATTTATATCTTTCTAATTCATTTTATCACACTTATTTCAGCAGGCCTTCAAGGTGTTATAGTGTTCACTACAAGACGACTGTTTCTTACCCTCTAGTAAATACTTTCAGGAGATATTAGATGAAAATGTGTAATCAATGTCACTGTAATGTCCCTGACAGTAACACTTCCACGGATATCTATCCAGACATGATTTATCAGTAAAGGACTATTTTAGGGTGTTATTGAATGATGTATCTTTGAACTCCACAAACAGATCCATTCCCAAGAATGCATAATTTATGCATTATTGGTTGTGTATATTTTTAGAGGAGGGAAAGGACTGAAATAACTTAATATAAATATGTGAGTATAATTTCTCTGATTGATCTTTTCCCAAAATTTAGGTATTATGATCTCCCATGTTGCCTTTTTCCCCAGCTATAAATCTGTTTCCCTGAATGAGATCATACCTGATTTATTTCTGCCAATACAGACAGATAGCAATAAGCTTCACACCTCTCTTAGAGGAGACAATGAAAATGGCAGTTGTGCCAATCAATGCAATGCAGAAGTGCAAAAAGATATGTGGTGCTTGTTGCACCTGCAGAAAGAGTTCCTGGTTTGCCACAACCAGTATCGCTGTTGGAAGAAGAGGAGAATTGTCACTGGTGTTAAGCTGTTCTTTGAGTATTTTGTAGGCACTTCGAAGGTGAGCTGTGAAACTTGCACCGCCTTCCTGATTATACTGTATATAGGTTTGGGAGATCCTAGTTTCAAATCTCACTGGATTACTTGGATCATAACAAACCATCTAGTGTGTGTGTGTTGAGGGAAGGGCCAAGCCTGCAGCCCGCATGGCCAGGCCTGCTGCTATGGAGTGCACATGGTCACTAAATACCATGTGGAAAAGGCTGTTTGTCAAAGAGGTCTGCCTGGCAGCCTGCCCACACCACGCCCCCTGTTCAACATGCCTCTGGCCTGGAGGCCACTGAATAACCAGATGTCCTGCCTGGGTGGAGTGGCAATGGTGGTCAGACCACATGAATACAACAGTAGAGGGACTCCCATCTTTGTCTTCATCTAGGGACCTATCACCATCACGTGAAGACATGGATTTCCACAGGATTCTTTGGTAGTAACTATCTAATTTTCTTAAATTAATCTCTTCTTCCTTCTTCTTTTACACTTTTAATCTCTCATTCTTTTCTCTTCCTAAGTTGCATTCAGGTAACTTAAAATCAGAGGAGCACAGGATATTCCGAGCTGCAAGGGACCCACAAAGATCATGTAGTTCAACTCCCAAGCGAACGCACACAGGGATCGAACCCACAACCCTGGAGCCATGGGCACCACGCTCTGTCCATCCGAGCCTCCCATTGCCTAGACCATGTCACTGAGCTCCGCATCCAGTCCTAAACACCTCCAGGGATGGTGACTCCACCATTTCCCTGGCCATACCATTCCACTGAGTGATCACTCTCTCTGTGAAAAAGCTCTTCCTAACATCCAGTCTAACCCTTCCCTGGCGTAGCTTAAGGCCATGTCATCTTGTTCTGGTGCTGGCAGCCTGTGAGAAGAGATTTACATCCACTCAACTGCAACCTCCCTTCAGGTAGTTGGAAAAAAGCAATGAGGTCACCTCTGCACCCCCTCTTCTCCTACCCACCACAGTGTTCCAGGCCAGGATGCCATTGGCCCTCTTAGCCATCTGAACTCATTGTTGGCTCATATTAAGTTTCCTGTCAACCATTATTCTCAAATCCCTCTCCATTTCATCACTCTCAGGCCACTCATCCCCCAGCCGATATCAGTGCATGAGATTGTTGTGTCCGAAGTGAAGAATCTGGCACTTGGACTTGTTAAATTTCATATTATTAGAATCTGCCCATTTCTCCAGCCTATCAGGGTCCTTCTGAAGGGTCCTTCCACCCTCTGGCAGTCCAACATTTGCCCCCAACTGGGTATCATCTGCAAACTTGCTAATGGTGGACTCAATTCCCACATCCATGTCATCAATAAAGATATTAAACTGTGCTGGGCCAAGTACTGATCCCTGCGGGACTCCACTAGTGACTAGCCAGCTGGATGTGGCACCGTTTACTGAAACTCTCTGTGCTTGTCCATCCATCCAATTCCTAACTCAACACAAAGTGCTCATGTCCAATCCACGCTCTGAGAGTTTCTCCTGAAGCTTACCATGGGAAACCGTGTCAAAGGCTTTGCTAAGATCCAAGTACACAACATCCACAGCCTTTCTATCATCAACCAGGTGAGTCACCAGATCATAAAAGGAGATCAGGTTTGTCAGGGAGGACGCAGCTCCTAAATCTGTGCTGATTTGATTTAATGTTGTAGTTATTTTGCAGGTGCTACATAATAGTGCTCAGCATTATCTGTTCCATGACTTTACCTGGGACCAAGATCAGGCTGACAGGTCTATAGTTACCCAGATCATCTTTCTGGAATCGATGGGTTATATAATTGCTTTTTTTGCTGGATGCTTTGGTGGAATGCTTCTGCCTTGGGTGTATATTATCCCTTGAATCCTTTTGCCTAAATGTTTATTTTTTCAATAAATAAAAAGAAATCTCTTGGCCTGTGACCATTTTCTCTTTATGTGACTTTAAGATAATAATAAACTAAAGGCTTTGCAAAAGTTTTGTTGAGGAAAATCTTTTGAAACCTTTATTTTTATAAGTAATACGGTCAGGTCTCCTATATCACAGTACTGTGGTCTTGTTCGTCTCCCACAAAGCCATTCCGCTTAGAATGGCAGCTCATTAATATGCAAATTTGCCCTGCACCTTCACATGGTCCCCCAGCACTGTTTTCGCACTGTATTGCTGTGTATCAGTTGCTGTGGCGACCATGCTGGGAGGGGGGGAGTGGCAGAGCCGCCACCATGCCAGGAGGGGGGGAAGTGGCAGAGCTGCCACCATGGCTGTGCGAGTTGATTTGCATATTCATGACTGCCTAATTGAATATTCATGCGTGCCAGTATGTGCATGCGCAGTTGTGAAAAGGGGCCTCCTTAACTGCTGAAAAATCACACCGCTAAAATGTGAAGCCGCAATATGGGGGGTGTGAAGTGGAAGAGGGCCAACTGTACTCCCAGTCAATATGATGGCTTCAGGACCAGAGTGATACAAGGGTACCAGTGCAGACTAGAGTTGTGGTTCCATGAGCTGTGTTGACACAGAGCTTGTTACTGGTTTCAGCTTACAGTATCTTATATGTTGGAGTGATGAGACTTCTCGAAGGTGCGTTGTGGTTCCACTGGATGTTTCTTCTTGGGTTACTTTTCATCTGCTGTTTTTTTCTTTTATCTTCTTGTTTCTTCTTGCAGCCAAAACAGCAGCTTCTTCTCCACTCTGGTTCCAGATCTGGGTCCGAGCAAGGACATCGGGGCCGTGGGGGCCAGTCCCACCCTGGCTCTGCTGTCGCTGCTCCACTGCCACAACTGCTGAGCACTATGTCTGCGCTGCCTCCCTGCCACTGGGCCTTCCTCTCCTCCTCTACACCATCGCTGGATCAGTACGGTGGCTCTATCGGTAGTGTGGCCCCACCCCATAGGCCGTTCTCCCACCCGGTCCTGCTGCCATAGCCACCGCCCCCAGTGCACCTGTACTGCCTTCCCTGTATCAGGATCATCATGGGTGATAGGGACTGTACTGACAGGAAATGTTGCACAGGCGGTGAGATTTGCACCGACAGTGGAGGAGGGGGAGTTGGCATGGCGGGGTTTGGTGTGACAGTGCTCCTATGATATCAAGCTGGTCCAGCAGAGCTGAGGGAACAGACGACTTAATCAAAGGGTCTGGATAGGAGTTCTCTCCAACTGTTCTTCCCTCCAATGTTAGGGCAGCTGCCGCAGCTGCTGTAACTTTCTTATCCATGCGTAGTTTATCTAAAGAGTCTTTTACTGATTGCCACGTAGTTACAAGAGGTATTGCAGTCTCATTGCTGCATGTAGCAGTATTGATCAAGCTATGTTCCTCTGTGTCCCACATATTCAGCTGCAAAGCATTACTGGCTATACATGTCATTTTGTTCTGGCAGAGCCAAACCAGAAACATGTGGGCTTTATGTGCATCATAAGGAATTCTTCTAGACGTTAGGATACGCATAAGAATGTCCAAAATAGAATCCTCTTTCTTAGTCATATGCTGACCCATAATTACAAAGTCCCTAGCTGCTCGCCTCAGTTCTGTAGAGATGTTGAAAATTATGTCATGACTTTAATAGCTCTCTCATCCTGCTGCGAATATCTTTAGCCTAGCTGGGCTTGCCACTGGCCACTCTTAGGTCTGCGCATTTAATGATTCACACGATGGTCATCATTTGTGGCAATTAATAGGCACAGACTCCACCAGGGTTAACCAATGATGACAATTTATTAAAGTAAGTAACTAAATTTTATACAGATTGCTGCAGCTGTTAGTACACTTGGCCTTATGCTATTGGCTGCAAAGCAGTTGCTTTCTTTTAAACTGATTGGTTACACAACGTTGTGTACAATAGGTCAACCCACTTCCACATTCCTCAGCCTGCAATTCAAATGCGTATTGCCTTCCTCCTATAGTGGACATCACTGCAAATAATATCTTAGCTCCTTGTTTTTCATTTCTGTGAGGTAATGAAATCTATTTAAAAAGATTAAGAGCAAAATGTTTTCCCCTGAGTCCAAACTAATTTTCTCATATGAGTGCATAGTGCACAGTGCATAGTGTCTTGTATTGGAAAAATTTTAATGGTCTAGATCTGGGTGTTCATATGTGGCAATGTATGAATTATATAAGTCAGGGTCAGCAAAATCAGATGTCTCAGCTACCAAAAGTTCTCTTTGCAGAAATCAGAAAGAGGAAATATAATCTGTAATTGTTGTGTAAAACATCTCCAATGGAGCTGTTGCCTTGCTATTAAAATGGGTAAATATTGAATATTAACTCAATTAACCTGTACTTATTCATCCACCCAGTAGAATTTGCATCACCTGCATTAGGTCTCTTAGTGAAAAGGAATGGTCAGCTAAGCATGGTTTGTACTGAAGACATCATGCTGACTGCTTACTCTCAAATATAGTTACTCAAAAATTCAAGGTAATTACTAAAGTTACGTGGGCTACATGCAGAAGAAAAAAAAAAGGTTTTAAACCTTGTTTGCATTTAACAAGATATTTTGAGCCTCTCAGAGCTGCTTCCTACTGTAGAGTATGTCCATGTCTATCCTCCTTATGAGTTTGACAGCCTAAGAAGGACTAAGGGTAGTTCAGGCCTTTACAAGTGCAGTGCAGAAGAGATACCATTTCACTTTTATGTTCCAAAAAGGTAGTGTGCAGTGACTAACCCAGTCAATTTTTGGAACAGATTCAAGTTTTCTTAGACCAGGCAGAAATTGAATTAAAACCTCCTATACCTGAAGCAGTGCTCCTGATAAAGCTGGTAGATCCTTACAAAGAAAATCCACCTTAATACAGCAGACTGGGGGTTTGATTCCTGCCAGGGGGGCAGTGGTGCTGTTTAAGAGTTGGACTTGATGATCCTTGTCAGTCCTTTCCGACTCAGAATATTCTGTGATTCTGTGAAAGCTGGAAAAGGAGGTGGGCAGACAATTATTCAGCGTGGTGAAGTTCAAGCTGTGCTAGGATTGGTCAAAAGCAGAACTGTAGGTGCCAAGGAAACTTTGTATGTGAATCATGGATGTTTCAAAAGCCTGAAGACTATGTGTACATCCCTGTCTAAATGGCATCTAGGTGAAGGCTGGAGGACTTATATTTGGACAGGAGACATAGCAGTGGCCATGAGATGTTTATATCTTTCATAAATTTCTTTGTGGAGCTATTGCCTGGTCAAAAGTGACCCCAATATTCTATAGAAAGACATCTACACATATGAAAATACTGCCCTCTCCGTCTGTATCTTCATGTAGGGTAAATACAGCCTTCTATAGCTCTTTTCCATAAAGAAGTCTTTCCTGTGGAACCTGGGGCATGAATTAAATATTTTTTTATTTGGAGTCTTAGGATTCGCGTGTTCCCCCCCGCCCCTTATTTTTCCCAGTAGCGTACAACTTGATTTCTACGTTTACGGGTCCGTCAGACTTTTGACATCAAAGGTGTTATGTTTTCATTCCTATTAGTATTATTTGTCTTATTGTTTGCAAGAAAAACAAAGCTATGCAGTTCAGTCATTATAAAAGGTCATTATTAATTTATTCCTGTTGTGCTAGAGCTTGATAGTCTGTCTGTATGCTTAAAATGTCTTTGTATCTTGTACTTTGTTATCTCCTAGGCATGTAATTTAATTAACACATGTATCCGGCTTTGAAGATGTAAAGTGATATACAAATGCTTAAAGCATCAAATTAAGGCTTTCATGGGTGAAACAGTGGGGCAGCAGGTGGGAAATACAACACACAATCAGCAATGCTTGAAGGTAATGACTTCTGCAAAGGGCGGGAGTGAGTATAATCCCCCTGAATTGCTGTGGGGAGCAAAAGAAAGTGTCAACCATTGAAAAAGCATGTAGCTCTTGCTACCATCCAGAGATGAAGAATCAGGTGTTTGCTGCTATTCAGTCCTCTAGTTCCTCTTAAATATAATGGAAGATATTTTTATAGTGACTTCACTATGTAATTGTGGGAATGAGAAATGAAAGTACCACAGGGGAGCATAATACCTAGCCATTTAGGCCTGTATTCTGCCAACTGGTAAAACAGGAAGAAAATGGATTCATTATGTTAAACAGATTCATGCCTGTTAATTACAGACAGTACTGAGTAAGGAATAGGCGACACGGTATTATCTTTCTTAGTAGGCTGTACATCTTGTCAGAGTTATTTTACAAGGAAAGGTCATAAATAGCAAAAGTACTTTAGGGCTTCAGCTGCATCAGGAGCATTAGTACATAATACTACCATAAAATGGCACAATGTCTTACATGTGGTACGCAAAGAGCTCAGATGAGAGGAATGAGCTGTCTGTTAAAATAAATTTGTTGGCTTGGGACTTAGTAACTTACTGATAGTTAGGAGACAATTTTAATCAGCAAGGGTAGAGTCAGCTGCCTAAACACAGACATCTATTGCCATTTGAAATTCTGTATGTGAGCCTGGGCCAACAGATATGGTGCAAGCCTCATGAGGGACACATACCTTTCCAGAATAGTAGTTGAAACTCAGGAGAGCATTGATCTGCCAGACTTTCTTGCCAGCCCTGTATGGATGCTAGATGTTATGATGTTTCAGATAGCATTGGCTGTCTACATTTATGCAACTGAATCCCATCTAAGCATTCTAGTGCCAACGTTTGGCATCAGAAAGAGTGATAGTATCATGGCTTCCATTCAATCTACAGGCCATTAATCTCTCCTAGAACATTTGCACACAGTACACATCAACCCAGTACCACAAATTTTAGTCACAGACTGCATGAAAAAAGTTAGATTTCAACTAAAAGAAAATAAATTTTTTCCAACGCATATTTCAGGTGTAAATCCCTGCCTGGAATAGTTTCATTCTATTTAGGCTTTGATATGCACTTTGCAGTTGTCATGGGTTATGACATCCCAATCCAAAGATCAGCCAATCAACACTGATACCACACTGTAGATAGTATAATACAGGAGAAGCATGTATTTTGTCTCTACTGGAACTTGTTCTTGTGCATTTTATTGTGATCTTAAAATATGTTACCTAGTGTGGGAACATTTTCATTTTTCTGTATATACTTTATTGCCTTTTGGATGGAGGTCGAGAGGAATCAACAAATGAGCATATTTATCACTCTGACTGACACATTCACTTCTTATGAGTTTTATCTTGCACATGCTTATTATATTATTCACAACAGGCTGCTTATTATGAAGTGGATGAATGCTACTGTTGATTCAAAACAGATGCACATTAAGTGACAGTTACTGAGTCATTGCCTTTTATATGTCAAGGAAATCAGTACAAAGTTGGCTTTCATTTGACACAGTTACATCAGTCAGTTTGCAAAGAATAGCTATCCTTTAGTACCGACAATACCATTTTAAATTCTACTGTACAGCTTGCTGTTGCCATGATGTCCTACCTTGGTTTTGTTGTTGCTGTTATTTTTACAAGACCCACCAGATATTGCAAAGCAAAACTCATTACATATTAGCTTTCTTAGGCTGCAGCGCTGTATCTCTCTCACTTTCCTTTTCTGATAAACAGTGAACAGACAGAAGGGTTCATCTTTTATACAAATATGTAAAACTCTGTTACTGTTAGTCTTCTGGTTCTGACTTTCATTCTAATTGCCATGGAAAAACAATTCACAGATTTTACCTTTTTTTTCTTCTAGAGATGTGTAAATTTTCAAATTCAATCATTGTTACGATGAGCATGTGTTGAAGAAACACACTAAAAGCAGCATATCCCTGTCAGGGAAATATTTATTCAGTATGTTCAAGTAAAATCTATCATAATCTCTCTATCTATTTTTCAAAGGCAACAGAACAACAAGAACAACAATTTCTAGAATTGTAGTTAATGATGACAGCTGAAAGATATAATAGTGTGTGAAAAAGCCTCTATGTAGAGTCACATATTTCTGTTGATTACTAATTCAGTGTATCTTGCATACTCTCTTGGTGAGTCTATGTAGTCTTCGTTTCCGTAGAGGCTTGAGTGAAATTAAAGAGGCACTCTTATGTTGTTATCAGAAAGAGAGTTGAGATTTTTCTAGAAGAAAGTCACCTCATGCCAACATACTAACTTTTACAAGGCTCTGCTTTGCTGTCATGTACACGACTGAAATTCGACTCTAACAGTTCACAGAACTGAGGTTTTTTTTTGCTTCTGTAGAAATAAAAAGATCAAATGCATGTACGTGATCTAAAAGTAATCCACCTATATTGCCTACTGCCTGAATAGGTTGACAAATGATAACTGATGATTATGTACTTGGAAAATAATGGACAAATTTCCCTCTCTGTAACTTTACTGACTTCAGGCTACACTGTGTTTTAATTATAATGTGTTAAGACCAGACTCAACAAAGAACTAGTACACATGTTAAAGGGAGAAATCCTTCTTTGGTCAGATGTCAGACTATTACTGTTATTTATTTAAGTGGTTCTGACATGACAGTCTTGCCTGTTTATGTCACTGCAAGCTTCTTAAGAGTTGCTTAACTGCACTGTTCATGGTGAAGAGGATGCAATACAGTCTTGCAAGAGATTATTGTACTTGGAGTACAAAACCAAGATAAATTCCTTTCAGCCATTCTGTGATTAGCTGGTTTTGAGGATATTAGACACAATCTTTAACCTTAACATCAGTGAAGATTTCTTGTTCAAAGGGATTATATGTGAATTTATAGTGCCCCCATCACATTTCTTTAAAGAGTCATGAATTGACACTTCCCATAGTGAGAAACTCATCTGATGCAATATGAACATTGAATAGTGTAGGGGTATCTTGGGGTATCATAAAAGTGTGCTTGGGGAGCTGAACAGAACAGGAGTTTAATTTGTCAGCCTTTGGAGGTAATTTCTCTTGCATCCCTTTTATGTCCTTTTTCTTCTTTTTTTTTTTTTAAAGTAATTTATTTACACTTGTAAATGTTCTGTTTTCAATTAAAGCAATGCTACTTTTGGGCTTTAATCAAGCATTTTTCAAGTGCTCTATTGATGAAAGACAATATAAATACAGTTTAAAGTGTGTGCAGATCCATGTTCAACAGTAAAACATTCTTTAAGGATACTGCTGCAAGACAGGGACAGGAGCATAGGTGCCGAAATCTTCTTAGCAGTACAAAGAACCTTTTGGTAGGAATCTGTACACAAAGAAAATAAGGACAGACCCCTTATGCAGATACTTTCAGTTCCTCCTCAGACCTCCTCACCTTCCTCCCACCCCTTTCCTTCTACCTCATCCTCTCTGTTAACCAGTGTCCCATTAAGAAGTATAGCTGCAGCCTTTCTTACACTGCAGGCTTGCAGCTGTCATTAGCTCCTCCATAATTCTGTACCCCTTTTCCCAGCATGTTTGCAAAAGCATTCTGAAAAAGATTTATGCTTTTGTCAAAAGAGTGGGGAGAACAGGGAGAGAGGTTCTGTGCTACTGGAAAATGGATCAAGAGGCCTCTCCTCAGTGACAGCCCTTCCTCTCTTGTGCCTGTAGCAGACGTGACAACTTCCCTTTCCTGCCTCTGGCCTCAAACCCCAATTGTTGCTCCCTAGCTCTCCAGCAGCCACAATGCTTTCTGTGGCAACCCATGAGTACGTGGAGGTGGATGAGTCCAGTTTGATGCTTACACAGCTCCTCCACATTTATTTCCTGGGTCTCTGGACTACCAGATGCACTATGGTGGCTCACATCCTCATATATTCACATGTACCTCAGGGTTGAAGAACTTAGTACAAGGTGCAGAGGACCAAGCATTATTCCTGAGGGAACTAGGTTTGTGTTTACTTCTCTGGGATGTGCTTTCAGATCTGTACGGGTGTTAGATGGTGAGTTGGACTAGATGATCCTTGTGGGTCCCTTCCAACTCATAATATTCTGTGAATCTGTGAATCTGTGAAACCTGGAAAAATTTTTCAATTTATTCAAGGTGCCCTGTCGACAGGTAAACTGAACAATTAAAGGGTGTTCATTTATTTTTCATGAGGTGAAATTATGAATT
Source organism: Pitta sordida (assembly GCA_013390025.1). Classification (NCBI taxonomy): domain Eukaryota; kingdom Metazoa; phylum Chordata; class Aves; order Passeriformes; family Pittidae; genus Pitta; species Pitta sordida. The sequence goes on from WEKX01024264.1 coordinate 144,111, forward strand.
TCTCATCACATTCCAATTCACTTTCCTCGCCAGTTTCATTAACTGTCTAGTGTGAATTTTATTGTCTACACATTCACATGTTTTAACTAGCTGGTGCATTTTTGGGAATATATTTGCAGACTCTCCTCTTCCTCTCTGCACAAATGTTGTTATTTTTCTGAAAGGGAAAAAATAAAGAAAGGGAAGAAAAAATAATGATCAAAAAGCATATTTCCATTCAAGCAGCAGCACCCAGCACTCCACTGCAAACCATGCTGTGTAGGCTCTTGTAAATCTTGATTTGGAACATATTATCATATTAAAAATGTGCATGTATCTTCCATCCCCTGCTCCTTCCTGCTCTTAAAATTAAAGAAAACATGGATTTCAAGGGGATTTTCCTCTGGCAAACAGCTGTGTTTTCTGCTAAGGTTATTCTTTCTGTAGAGCCTCAAAGACACAGGTTTTTAAGACCTTATTAAAGACAAAGTCAGAGCAAATAGACTGGAAGGATTATGGCCATTTCAGGTGAAAATGGCAGGTCTTTTCAGAGACTCCTCTGGGGGCATGTAACGAAAGCTATTTGGGAGGTATCCCTGTCGTGAATGCTCCTCTGCCTGACCCAGGTCAATTGCAGCAGTTCTTTCTATGAAATAGAGAGTGCCCTGACCCGATTAAACCTTCACGGCGCCCCGCTACCAACAATACACACACCTTAACTGCTGTCCCCATGCACAAGCATGCGTGTGCGCTGTTAATGTCATGGGCTGTGTTTACAGAGTCATTGAAGTCAGCGTGATGTTGGACAGTGGCAGAAGCAGTCCATTCCAATCCAGTGCACAAAAAGCCTGTCACACAGGAGGAGAAAGACTACATTCAGTTCCAGTGTAGCTGTGAAAGTGGACTATTAACTTCTAACATAACCCCTTTTTTTCTTCAGGAAAGCTACAGAGACATGACATTAAACCTGTGGCTATCAGAGAAAGCGAGAGCAAGCAGGGGCAGGTTGGTGAGGTCTCAGGTCAGGGTGTTGTGCCATGAGTGCAGACTTCCCTTTGGAGCTGGCAGCTGCTGCCCTCCCTCCTTCTCCATCTTTTACTGGTAGTGCTGTAGGGAACACTCTCGCAAACACGTATGTAACCCACTGAAAGCCTAGTCCTGTGTCCTCACAAGCGTGGAGAGAGAAAAAAGATTTCTGAAATAAATCCAGGTGAAAGTGCCAAGATTTTTGGCACGAAACGTTTTTCTTTTGGCTGTTTACAATGATGGCATCTGGCTAGTTAGGTAGCATCAGTGCAACAAGGACTTGAACTGTGTAAATTTAGCATGCTCTGTCTGGGGCTGTTTGAATCTTGACCTGAGTCTACTTGATCACCTAATAAGTGCCTGTCACTGGCTGTATTTTAATGTTTGTGGCTTTGTATTTTACTTGGGTAACAATTTCTGAAGTTTGGCAAAACCCTGAGGGATTCATAGCATTTTTTCCACACTTGGTTCCTTCCTTTTCCATTTCTTAGATATTTCATGGTACTGATTCAATCTTTAATGTATGAGGGAGATGGAGGGAGCATTTAAAGTTCAAAACAAAACAACACTAAAGACACAGGATTTGTTTCAGACCATCTAATTCCAACAAGAACAAGCTTCATCAGACTTTAAGCACCTGTCTCTGATGTCACTTCAGAATAGCAATTTTGAACCACACGTCAAAGCCTGAGGTCGTCTCTGCTCATTTGGGACATGCATTTAGAAACAGTTTCCTATCATCTGAAACATTATCTGAATCAAATTGTTCTGAATGCTATTTAAAGGAGTAGGAAAGTTTGAAGACAAAAAAGAGATTAATTTTCCTGTCACAGAAATGTTCTCATAGGTCTCTGACCCAATCCCTCCTCTTAACCTAAGGTCCACCAAGTAAGAGGTAGCAGAATGTAGCAATCACATAGGAAAGTTGCTAGCTTTTCAGATATTATATTGAAATTAACTTTTCTTTCTTGTTTAAGTATAATTTGCTGTTTTAGATGGGGTCTCTGGAATTTGAAAGGGGTTTCTCATTTCTCAGGATTTAATTTTATGGGGATCATGTTTCCAAATGTGTGTTTTGGAGTAGTTCAATGGAATGTTGGACGTAGGTCTATCATAAAATATTCATTTGTAAACTTTAATGTTTACATTACCCACTAGAGACATCTGTTGAATTGAGGAACTACAGTGACAGCTCATCTCCCTATCTGTTGGAAGAAACAAGTTTTAAAGTTTTTTGATGAAAAAGTGCTGTTATTGTTACCATTTCATAGCAAAATACGAAGGCCATGGAAGACAGAAGTAGAACGAGACAATGAATTCAGATTCTAGAATTGTGCTTTTCAGTTCAGTGCATTCCTGTTCAGATGCACAAATTCCCTAAGAACCTTAAAAAGCTGATACTTCAAAGTCAGATTCTACATTTCAGCATGAATGTGTGACGAAGACATGGGAAGAAAAAGAAAAAAACATGTGATATTAACTGCAACAGTTTACCTTTGGCATTTGTGGAACCTTGAACTTTCGGGGAGGACGCGTCCTAGACTGAGTGCTGGCTCCCCAGGCCGGCCGGGCTACAGGACCGCGGGCAGCCATCGTCTTGGACCAACGAGTGGCTGCAGAGGAACGCCATGTGAGTCGCATGAGCCGGCCTTGAACTCTTAGGGAGGGCGCGTCCCAGACCAAGACTTCCTATCTGTGGATACCTAAACCGTTAACACCCTCAGGAACGTGGTGAACTGGAGCACGGTGAACAGGAGCAGGCAAACAGGGACATTAACTGTGGGGGCTTGAGTAACTGCAGGGGCTTGAGTAACTGCGAGGGCTTTGTAAGTAAATGATTAAGAGGCAGTTAGGGCGGCAGTTCGCGTGGGCAGGGCAAGCGGGCAGGGTCGCAGATGCTGTCTTAGTAGGTGGTGACTCTCCTTCATCCCCCTGTCAGTTATGGCCACAACCAGAGAGATGAAAGCCATGGCCAAAGCCACAAGGGAGGTTCAGACCCAAACAACCCCTGTGTCAATGGATGTGGCTGTCCAGACTCCTGGCTGCAGGGAATGCCTGAGCCTGATGGCGGAACAGAAGGACAGCTTGTAAAAACACCTGTGTCCAGTGTGAGCAGGTAAATGACCTACTCTCCATTATGACAGAGCAGAAAGAAGAGGTTAAAAGGCTGAAAAATGTTTGAGATAATGAAAAGGAAGTCTAATTGAGGGACTGTGCACTTACAACCTTTAGAGTTTCTTGAGACCCAGAGGACCCTTTTTCACCTCACATTCCCCAGCACAAAGTAGAAGAAAGAAACCTCAAGGATGAGGGGGAATGGGAGCAGGTCCCCTCCTGTGGGGGTAAGGTATCTCTCTCCTGTCCACCACCACCTTTTCAGATGCCACCCTTAGAGTTGCCCCTGCAGAATAGGTTTGGGGTCCTGGATTTTGGGGATCAGGAGGATGACTTGGAAAGAGGCCCTCCACCTAGTAAATCACTAGGAACTATCTCTTCCACCAAGAAAATCNGAGGGCTTTGTAAGTAAATGATTAAGAGGCAGTTAGGGCGGCAGTTCGCGTGGGCAGGGCAAGCGGGCAGGGTCGCAGATGCTATCTTAGTAGGTGGTGACTCTCCTTCATCCCCCTGTCAGTTATGGCCACAACCAGAGAGATGAAAGCCATGGCCAAAGCCACAAGGGAGGTTCAGACCCAAACAACCCCTGTGTCAATGGATGTGGCTGTCCAGACTCCTGGCTGCAGGGAATGCCTGAGCCTGATGGTTTANCCCTATATATTACAGCAACCCTTGATACCATGGAACTTGACATCAAAGACGTCAAGCAGTGGGGTGGGTGCAAATCTTTTCTCTCAGGTGGCCAGCACCCAAACAAGAGGACATGGCCTCAAGCTATGCCAGGGGAGGTTTAGACTGGATGTTAGGAAGAGCTTTTTTACAGAGAGAGTGATCCCTCAGTGAAATGGTCTGCTCAGGGAGGTGGTGGAGTCGCCATCCCTGGAGGTGTTTAAGAGAAGACTGGATGAGAAACTCAGTGACATGGCCTAGATGATGGGAGGCTTGGATGGATGGAGCGTGGTACCCATGGTTCCACGCTTGTGTGTTCAATCCCTGGGTAGGCGTTCGCTTGAGAGTTAGACTAGATAATCCTATGGGTCTCTTCCAACTCAGAATAACCTGTGAACCTGTCTCTGACTAAAATGCTGGAATGAATGAATGAATGAATATACATTTTAGGTAAATGTTGCGAGGACTATTCGTATTACAGCATATGGTGAAATGTAGTTTCCTGTGTGTGCTCACGCTGGGGAAGAAGATATTTGTGAGAGCTTCATTCCAACTAGAACCAATCAGTCAAGTCCCCTTGTTCAGCAGGGCTGAAGATTCGCTGTCCCTTGGGACATCACAGGGCAATACCTTTGTTTGTTTTGCTTTCACTTGGATGTAAATACAGGCAAAAATTAAACTATAGTATTTTTATTGCTGGAAATTATGCATGTTGTAGAAAGAGGACAGTTTTTTTCCTAGCTCAGGTTGAATCTGTGTACTTGCTGTTGGGAGAAAAAAACCATCGTTGTGTGTAAAAATAGTGACTCTTCACTGGTTGTCTCTGCAGAAAAATAAACATGGAGCCCTCTGAATCGTAAAGTTGTTTTACAAAGCCTGTTTTAGAGCAGAAACATATTTTAACCCCAAATTTGTATAAAAAGATTTTGCCAAATTACATATACACTATCTGAATAATTACATATACACTATCTGAATGGGGAAGTTGTACTCTAATTGTTGGATATAAGCTTGGCTGCCTTTGAATTAATACTTAAAGCTGTATTCATTAACCTGAACAGGGAAGAGTGGGCAGACTGTCACAACATAGTTCAGTAGTCATGCAGAGCAGGTGAGAGAATGCTAACTACTTACAAAGTGAAGGAGCTGATCTACATCAGCCCCACAATTAATGATGAAGAGAAAAAGAGAACCAACTACAATATCCAGATAAAGATTTATGATATATCTGAAAGTCCAGAGTCCCAACAGATGTTGTATAGCCTACAGTTATCCAGAATGATTAGTCTTAATGCATTTAATGCTTTACCAACTCAAGAACTACTAAGGACAGAATTCATAAATGCATTATGGTCCATTTGCTCTACACACGGCTTCTGGGGAAAAAGAAATTCCTTTAGGAAATAAGCATGAAATTCACTTCTTTTGAAGGAAACATTGGGAATGAGAATGCTAATTCAGAAAGAAAGGGATTTGACCCAAAACTAGGAATGAGGTAAGGTGGGACACAAATTTTCCCCAAACAGGAGCTAATTGAGGAAAACCTTGGGTCCATAAAACTGGACAAAATCCAATTTCAGGGGCTACTGAAATTTTTACTCTTCCCAGAGGATACTACTAGTCTCATATAAGCAAGTATAAAGGAATTGCCAGCCCTTCACCTGCTCTGCTTTACATGCTAGCCTGTTAGTTAATTCCACCTTCATGAGCAAAGAGAGCTAAAACCAGTCAAGCTAAGATACTTAAGCTGTGCTTTTTTTTCCCCCTGACTTTATTACTGGAGTGATATCTGCCAACAGAGAGGTAGATGTTGGAGTTATTTGAGACAATAACATTTTAAACACAGCCAGACTTATAAGAGCTAGCACATAACCTCCCCCACCCCCCCCAAATATTTTGTTTGTTTTTGGTTTTGCCTTGGTCTTGCCTACTGACAATATTATGGAGTGGGATGCAGCAGATTCTATGGATAATTGTTGTGAGAAGGAGCATTCATCTGAAAGATTTAATTGGCTTCTGCAAATGTATCTCAACTGGAAGTGTAGTCACAGTTTGAAACAGCTTGGAAATTGCTAATCATAATAGTCTCCTAAACATTACTACTGAGAATTCTTTGTTGGTATAAGTTGCTTGTCCAAATTACCTAGAACAAATCTTCAAGTTACCACTTCTTCTGCTGTCTCTGATTCTCTGAGCTGAAGCCACACCTTTCAAGACTGACACATATAATGAGCCCTATCAAATACATAATTGTTTTCAGGCTTCCTAACTGAATGATCCTAGTTACCTAATCAGTGATTCTGAGCATTACCAGCTGCACCATGCCTCTCATATTTTTGCATGAAGCTCACCTGGGAAGAAGAATACAGAATATTGGTGTCGTGGTTTGACCCTGGC
>WEKX01024265.1:5495-17713 GCA_013390025.1 Pitta sordida
AACCTGTGAACCTGTGAAAGGTAGGCTTTATTAATATGGGTGCACTATTCACTGATGTAGACATACTGGTTGTGAGACTTGTGTTAGTAGACAAACGGGTTTTGTGCAGCTCACTCAGAAATCACTGCATTGCAAAATTTATAAATATCCACTAGGGGTGTAGTAGTACAGTGAATCCCCAGTACATTGCGATCTCTCCATTATGACCCCGCCCATTTGCGAAGCAAATTTTTCACAATTATGATTCAGCCATCTGCGACCTGCGCTCGGGAACACATGCATGGAGCCTCTGCTCTGCCAAGGGTCAGTGCCGCTCTGCCTGTGGGGCGGGACTCACCCCGTCCCGCGGGGAGGGGGCTCGCAATGGCGGCACTGTGTCTCCGTCCCTGACTGGGCAAACTGCCCCACGAAAGTGAGGCAAGTGAGGTGAGGCAAACGCTGCGTGCTAGAAGAAGGCTTCTGTTCCCCCGCCCTCTGGAACAATATGGGCAGTGCTTCCCGGACCGGATGATATTAAAGTGAAAGAACTGACCCGAGACCTCCATCTCTCCCACCCTGTGGGCTTCTCCTGGCTGCAGTGAGCGTGCTCCCACAGGCCAAGCCTCGCACCCCTTCCCCCTCCCCTCCCTCCACGACCCCGGTGATCGGCCCCCGCCAGCGCCGGCCCCCGNTGCATATTAACGACCTGCACTTCTTTGCGAGTTTAACGTTTTGCAATGGCCTTGGCCTGTCCCTTTCTTCGCGATGGAGGTGGTATAACTGTATATAGATTCATGTCAACACAATGTCCCCAGTAACTTCAGAAGTGAAAATTGAAACTCTAGTTTTCATAAAGAATCTACAGATGGGAGGATAAAATAGTAAGACTTTGAACACGGGAGCAGCAAAACAAAGCTCAAGGCATAATCCGGGATAAATGGTGCTATGGCAGCTGCACACAACCAACCAGGTTGTGATACTCAAAAGAGTAGGTATTTGAGAGTATGGTGCATCTTGATGTGGTTTCTCCAAAAGTAAACTTGTCCTTGTCAGTGCTAATATCATTCCTATGATAAATTTTATATGCTTCTAGTGTGCAGGATATAATGGTATTTAAAATATTTTAACTCTCTCATATATTCATGGCCTAATGTAAAAATTCATCTATCCCAACACAAATTTATAAGATTCTTGTCATTGTTCTTTATCATTTCTTCAACTAAAAAAAATTGAAAATTTGACAATCCATATAAATGTATCATTTTTTTTTCCAAATATTTTGCAGAGTTTCCTGCATCTGCATACAGAATACATGTAGTCAGTAAACCTTAACATGTTTTCCAGAAAGGGGACCATCACTTTTCTTTGAAAGTACACGAAAATTGAAACAGAAGCAAAGCGGAGATGGAAAGCATTTCTACAGAACTAGCAGAGCTTTATTTTAAAGAATCTATAGACTACTATTGTCCTATTCTGCATTTTCTTTGATACTCTTTATGCAAAATTCTTTTCTAAATATAAAATCAATATTTTTGAAAAACATCCTTTTGAAGTTGAATTTTTGCTGATAATATTAATAGCATTTTATCAGATCTCATCACAGAAAGAACCTGGATAATTCTCAGTGTATGGTTAATGTTCACTAGTATTCGATTTACAAATTCCCTTAACGTTATATTCTTCTTTATCTGTGAAGCTCAGTACCTGAGTTTACATTAACAACATGCTTTTGAAGTAGGGGTAACTATATCAAAGTGTAATTTTTATGCTCAGAGGTACTTAGCCTTCCATTTTTTATTCCCTTTCTGTTTCCCTTGTAGGATAGGAAAAAGAAATGTCAACCTAGGCTGTTCAGCGTCATTCAACATTGATGTTTCTTGTCCAACAATTCTCTGTACTAGGGAAACCATAAGTTAACCACAGTCAGTGCTTAAAATTTATCAATACCCAGTTATGTATTCAAAGATTTCTTTCTTCTTTGTCTCTAGTTTTACATTCCAAGCACTAAACAGTTACAAAGCAAATAGAAGAGAGACACTAGTAGAAAAAACTTTCATCTTTTTTTCTCCTGGGTAGTTCAAGCATCCATGAAACTGGAATTAGAAGTGTCTAAAAATTGTCATACATTATGAAGGCATAAACATCTTTTCCACCTTGCCTTTGCTGTGTGAAGTTTAAATACTCTGTTACCAGCAACATAAACAGTAATGAGATCTGTTTCCTTCCAGCTACATCTTGCCTATGAGCGGTCCAAAAGCTTACTGCATGATTGAAATGACTGCAGATGGAAATCCCCCTGTACAGCACAGACTTTCTTTCTCACATCGAGCATCTCAGGTGAGTCTGCAAAACATAAAAAGTCAGCTATTTGCTTTGAATATTTCAGCAGCATATGTACTTCATTATTTTTAAAGGAGAATATGTATTCTGACTTCTTCTAAAGGATGAAATGTAAACCCTCTTCAATTATCATTATGTGTACTCATTTTCTCTTTAATAAGTCTTTTCACATCAAGTTTCTATATTATTTTCATTCATTTCTTAAGTTTACCTGATTCTGAAAATTCTATTTCAGCTGCCCAAAGTCCATGAAAAGTACACTAATACTGTCAAAGCAAAAAATACAGAGTAAGCCCTCTCCACTTCATGCTTCCCAGAGAGTGGCTTCACCTCTATGTGGTGTGATTTTTCAGCAATTAAGGAGGCTCATTTCATGACTCCACCTGCATGAACTGACAGTCATGAATATTCAAATTAGACAGTCATGAATATTTAAATCAACCTCCACACCATGCTGCACAGACCACAGGTGCACTGCTCTGCCTGTGCCGCACCCGCCCTGCTGTGCTCCAAGCCAGACATCCATAGCACTTTTGCCAGTGCTGCACCTGCACCATGCCCAGCCCGCCCCAGCCCACTCTGCTTGTCGCGAAGCAGCTGTGGTGGGTCAAGTCCAAGCAGCACCCGCCCCCCCCCAACCCACTCAGCTCGGAGTGAAACAGCTGTGACAGCTCCAACCAACACTATGCCTGCCCCACTCCGCTCAGAGCGAGGAGGCTGTATGCAGTTATGAAAGATTTACACACTCTCAGGTTAGACGTGGTATCTGGGACTTTCTCAGGGTAGACGTGTACCGCAAGTATGGAGAGACCAGGTCTACCAACCAAGAGAGACACCGGGACAACAGTGTGTGCGGTTCCCCGCACCAGTGTCCCTGGCTGAGAAAAGGGGTTTTTCCTGGCATGGGGTGGCCACAAGTGCCAGGAACCACGAACACAAACACTGACACTCAGAAAGGCAGTGCCGAAACAATGCTGGAGCACCGGGGGGCAGTGTGAGAGTGTGGGGCAAATTTACATATTAATGAGCAGCCGTTCTACACAGACGGAGGGCTGTGCAGGGTGGCAACAACACTCACGGTACCCTGGTATTGGAGGGCCGACTGTATTAGCAATTTCATATATCTACAGCCATGGTGTTATTAGAAAGAATTCAGATATGGTTAAGCAGTAATTCTGTTTACTTTTTAGCTGCAAGATGCATTGTCTAGTGGAGGATAGTTATGAATCTTCAATGATTTAACCTGGTATTTTTGCTAGACCTTCACTTCTGAATAGTATTGCAAAAATATGTGTCCATTTTGAAACCAGTATCAGAAGACTCATTCTAAATGGTCAGTAGCATTCACAAATCTTGAATTTGCCTCCATGTGATTGTCTCTCTTTGTTATAAATTCTGTCATCACAAGATTATTTCTACATGACATGCATTTCAAATTCTCATGTTTTTAGACTTGAGAATTTTAACTGTGATTGACAGCTTGCTTTATAAGTTTCTTCACTGGGAGGCAGGACAGTTACGTGTAGAGATGCTAATCATAATACAGTTATAACCCCTCATTTGTGAGGAGCTGGTCATGTCAGGGCTCTCGCGGAATGTCAAATTCGCAAACACCCGCAGGTCATTTATATGTATGCAGGTCACGCCCATTCCTCTACCCCCCGCCACTCCGGAGCACTGTGCACACTTTTCTGCTCCTCCCCATGGGTTCTCTCAGCCCAGGAGAGCAAAGGGAACTGTTTCTGAGCCCTTTCTGACTCAGGACATCCCCCCAAGAATTCCTGGGCTTCTCTTTGGCAATGCTACTGCTTCTGCAGCCTGAGCTGGGCTTCTGAGACTGCTCATGCTTGCATCCCAAACCCCATGCTGCTGCTCCCCTCTCTAGTCCCCCTTCCAGCCCCAGTGCTCGTGCCCACATGGGCCCGACCCTGTGCGCCAGCCCGGCCCTGTGTGCCAGCTCAGCCGCGCACACCAGCCCGACCCCACATGGCGCAGGTGGGCAGCAGCTGCAACAGCAGAGTGAGTATGTCCCACTTCTGCCCCAGCCCACAGCATTTGCCCCGCTGCTGTGGCCAACCCCACTTTCCTGGGGCACCTTCCTTCCCCGCCTGTAGCCATGGAAAGAGTAACTTGTGCCTGGGTAAGTAACCATGGCCGGGGGGGGGGAAAGGGGGTCAGACCCCAACTGCTCTTAGAGTAACAGTGGACAGAGTGACTCCTGGTCCTCCCCGTGGGGCCAAGCCAGTCCCGCACCACAGGAAGCGCCAGCACCACCCCTCAGCGAAGCAGAGGCACTGTGCATGCATCAGCTGGGGAACCTCGTAAACGACAGAAGAAAAAGTGTGAGAAATTTTCCTCACAGATCAACGAGGTAGCAATAGAGGGGTTGCAATGCAGCCGGGATATACTGTATCTCATAGTATGCACTGCCATTTTGTTACAGAATTTATTCCCTTACATGGTATGTATTACGACTGTTGTATCCTGTAACCAACTATTACAACTTACATATCTGCTCCTAGTCTCACAGAGACCCTATTTTCTTTAAATAGTACACAATCAAAGAATCAAAGACAAAAAGAAATCTTTTATCCCTAAGAGGACTAATAAATATCTTCCCATTACTGTCCCAGCTAATCCTTTTTACTACTTAGGCTCCAAGTGAAGGAGGATATTTTGAAATTACTACAGTGACCCCCTGGAGTTTGCTGGGGGTTGGGTCTGGGCAGGTCCCGTGAGTTATGCAATCCTTGAAGATACCGAACCCATGAATATTCAACTACTGCCGCCTGTAGCCACGCACCCTCCACTAATAAGGTCTGGAGGGACAGTCCTGGGAATGTGGTTTGCACTGTAGCACCTCATTAAAGTGGAAGAAGCGCCCTTTGGTACTTCCCGGCCATGAAATCCAGGGTCCGGGACATTCTGCACATGTCTGCCATCTCACAAGTCTCTGAAAATCCAACAGCGATTAATTGAATACGTGGATATGTGAGCTGCGAATATGCAGGGATCACTGTATTTGAAAAGTTAAGCATGAATATTACAAAAGTTATTGATATAATGTTGTATTAAGCCTATTATGTTACAGTCGACCCCCACAACTTGTAGGCTATTGGGTCTGCCCCTATTCATACAATTTCCGAATCCATGAGGATATCAAACTTAATAAGTATTCAAGTATGCCGTGCCTGTAGCCATGCCCACTCCACTAATAAGTTCTGGAGGGTGGTCCTGAGAACATGGCTCCCTCTGTAGAGCCTCATTAAAGGGGAGGAAATGCCTTTTGCCGCTTCCCAGCCAGCAGCTGCACAGGGCAAAAGAGCTGGTGATCCGCTCCTGCTGCAGCTTCTGAGATGCATGGGGTGGAGACGGATGGGAGCCAGCGCACCACTGAAGGATGTATGCATCCCGCACGGGAAGCACCTGCACCCCCGCTCACCCCTGTGCCTGCTACCTCAACCTGCAGCTTTCTCCCCTTCCCCCTCCTACCCTCCCTCCACACCACCTTCACCCCACACATCCTAGAAGGGATCCCCCAGGCCTGACCAGTATCTACTGTTTCTGTATTTATCACACAGCAATAAACATCTACGTACAAAACCCCCACTCTCCTGCTGTCTGGAAGGAACATTTTATTTTGGGCAGTGAGGAGGGGTTCCGTGCCAACACAAGGATCGGACTCTGACATCAGGTGCCCACGTTGCTGGCATGGGGACACGCCAGGCTATGTCGCCCATGTCACGCCAGTGCGGGCAGAGTTGAACCACCGTGCCAAGTCAATGGTTCCACTCCTGGCCACCTGGGGATTAAATCTTCTGTCTGCCATCATCCTGGGGTCATCCTTTGTGGCAGCAACCCTCCCCTGCCATCCCCTGGTTCACAGCGTCACCACGCCACCATGCCCAGAAGTGCTGGCACAGCCCCAGTGTCGTTGTGCCACTTTAGTACAGTGGTAAGTGTCGCTACCTGGCATGTGGGAGACCTGGGTTCGATTCCCGCCAGGGAGACAGTGTCAAGAGTTGGACTCGATGATCCTTGTGGGTCCCTTCCAACTCAGAATATTCTGTGATTCTGTGCCGGCCACATGACAGCACTCCCAGCTTCATGGAGATGGTAGCAGTTCCTCTTCCTTCTAAATGATGAGACAGAAGGATGTATGATAAATCTGGTGGGCAGTGACGACAGGCAGGAGCAATTATATATTCATAAGTTCATTATATATTCGTGAGCTGACAGGTTCATGGTACATTCTGCGTATGACCCAAGGTCACACAACTTCCTGAAAAATCACCCACAACTATTCAGATCCCGCAAATTATGGATCACGAATATATGGAGGATCACCGTATTAGCAACACTTACAGGAGTTCTTTGTGTTTGCCTCCTTATAATATAGTCTAGTTAAATCAGTTAAATTACAAACATGACTTTTACAGAGTGAATGCACATTAAGTAGTACTATCATGAGTTTGAACAATTAATATAGGTATTATGATAAAATCCATTGATGCAAGAAACTGAGAAGTTTACTGAAGTTGTTCTCTGGTGCACTGGATCTACTCCCAAGGTCAGTGATTTTGCAAAAGAAGCTCAAGATTAAAAGAGATTGTGTTGCAAAACAAGTGTTAAAAACAATTTTCTTAATCATAGTTACTTTATAATACAGTCCAATATTTTGCTTAATTCTTGAAATAGATTCCCAAGCAGAGCGAAAACATCTACAAAAACTGCTTATAAATCTTGTCTATCACTGTGTTGTTTATAGCTTTGTTTGAAAGGGAATAAAGTCAAGTCATATGAAATGAATTCAACAAGTGCTGAGCCAATGTCCTCAGATTCCTTTGACATGTAAAACCTGATTTAATTTTATCCATGCTCTAGAAGAAGTAGATGTTTTTCTCTTTTCCTTCAAAATGAAATACAATAAGTAGAGGAATATCTGGCAGTATTCACATTCTCTGTATTACCACATTTCACTTGAAATAGTCAGAAACATAGTTCCAAGACTGACAAAGCCGATACAGGAAACAGCAATGAAAGAATCTTAGAGATGTATGAATTCTAGATAAAACAATGTGATGTTTTCCTCCTGTTCCTAGTTCTTTACAGTTGATGTCTGAATATGGTAATGAAGAGCCCCTTCATTATAAATTACCTCCACACGTTTTACATACGCTATTATACATGTATCTTATTAAATTAGTTTACACCTGTTTAACCTGAATTGACTAGATTTCACTCTGTTTCTGGGTCTATGACATTGTACAAATCAAAGCATCACAGTGTGATAGACTATATAAAAAAAAGATGATTTTTTTCCAATTCCTAAGAATCGACTGGCATTTAACTAAGGAACTTATGAATGATGAAGCTCCATCTCAGGATTCCAGAATGTCAGACATCAGCTTGAGAAGTTGAATTCCCAATGCTAAATGAGTCACAGGTCCTTTACACATGATGGTCGAGGGTTTGAACCCTAAGTCAAGAAACACAGGAATAATCATAGTGAACACTTATATGATTTGTTTAGTACCAGTATAAAAATGTTGTGGTTGTGTCTCTGGCAAGTTTGTAAGGATGTTTTAGGCACTTGAAAATTTGAAAAATTCCCTTTTTGTCTCTGGGCTTCAGTATAGTAGTCTATTTTCTGTCATTCATCAAAGAACTCTAAAATCTTTTTTCTGCGTTACCCTTATCTTGGGATCCTGTAGGTCCAGGTCCTAAAGAAAATATCTTCAAGTCAACTATTCTTCAGAATAGCTTCTCCTGTGTTCCTGCACCAAACCTCAACCATGAATGTACAACACATCATAAAGGATGTGGGAAGCCATGTAAAAAACTTACCATGTTCATTATGGTTAAGGCTGGGACTTCCAATTTGTGTTTCATGGGATATATATTGTCTTACATGTTTGAAAATATGAAGTCTCTTTGTAGGAATTACTTTTGAAAAAAAAAATAAAATCACATTTTTAAAAGGAATCCTTTCAGCAAACACAGTTTTTTTACTGTCTTCAAGTAATGGTTATTTCCTTTATCAGTAATTATTTTTCATTCATTGTTTACAATAACATCACAAATTGCATTCTTTTCTGATGATTCTCTTTTTGTTTCTGCAGATCACATTTGGATCAATCTTCCTTGGAAATGTTCCTATTCATGAAGAGGTTCATCGATGTGCTGGGCAGATATATGGCTATAAAGGATGTATTAGGGATTTTCAAGTTAACCAAAAAGAGTTGTTCATCATAGACGAAGCTCTTGGAGGGAGAAATGTTGAGAATTGTCAAGTTCCAATATGTGATTATCATCCATGTCACAATGGTGGAACCTGCACTAGGTAAGATTTATTTCTTTACCCGGTTTATCATCTATTTACGTTCCGTGGTTGATAATTTCATTATTAATAAAAAATTATAATTTTCTCTGTAATGAAATAATCACCCATCTTTTGTCATGATAATTTTAAACAGAAAATGTCACATCTTCATGCCAGCCAGGGAGATGTTATGCTGTACTTGCTTACATGAAAAACAGTATAAAATATAATTACATTGTCCACAGAGCATATATATTGAATTGATGCCAGAATTCCTTTACAACCAACTAGTTCAATTCTGATTTAAGACTAAACCAAAACCTTTATACAGACAGATTAGAGAGAAAAAACATAAGATCTCATTCTTCCCCCTAACAACTCTATATTTCACTGGGCCTTTTATTCTCAAACATCTTGGTGTGCTTCTGAGGACAAAATGTTCATCATCATACTATGAAATCACTAAAAAGTGACTTATTGCTCACGTTCAGCAGTTGTGGAAAAATGTTTCCAAAGGACCTTTGAAAGTTAAGGTGCATCATGCTGAAAGGCGAAATGGAGTCTGAAAGAGACATGAGTTGAAAGAAAACAGGATGATGCTTAGGTTGAACGGTGGTTCAGTTGGAGCATAGTAAATTCCTAAGACATTGTAACTGTGGCACAGCAGGAAAAGGACGTGAATTTGGGGAACTTCTACCCCAAGCACCCCTGGGTTGGGGACGTGCCACCGTCACAACCCCCAGTTAAATCTGATTTTCAGGGGAGGTTTAGACTGGATGTTACGGAGAGTTTTTTCACAGAGAGAATGATCCCTCATTGCAATGATCTGCCCAGGGAGGTGGTGGAGTCGCCATCCCTGGAGGTGTTTAAGAGAAGACTTGATGAGGAGCTCAGCGACGTGGTCTAGATGGTGGGAGGCTTGGATGGGTGGAGCGTAGTGCCCATGGTTCCACGCTTGTGGGCCTGATCCCTGGGTGGGCGTTCACTTGGGAGTTGGACTAGATGATCCTGTGAGTCCCTTCCAACTCAGAATAACCTGTGAACCTGTGAACTTGATCACTGTCTAAAGAAGTTAGGATTTAGTAACACATTTCTCTTTAAAATTGGTAGCATTTGTGAAGTAGCTGCCAATTATATTTTAAAATTGCACTTCAGCTTCAAGGTAAATGTTGAATAGAACGTAGTCTAAAGTTCATCTGATGCTCTGGACCACTTTATGTTTTTTAGATTGGGAAGACCTTGAACAAAGTTTTGATGGGCTTCTCTGCCTGTCTTGATTGATGTGGGCACACAAAGACCATCAAGCAGGTTTTGATCTCTAGGTCTTCTTTGATTAGAACAGAAAGCAAAGCAACTTTTTGAAAATATATATGCAGTCATGCCTCCGGATTCATGGGTTTTGAGTCTTATGAGGCTCCTGTAGAACATTAAATCTGCAAATTCCAGTTGGACAATAATATGGTAAATTATTGCCATAAATATGGCAGTTTTTCAACCCTGCAAAATCCCAAGGCTTCTTTAAGGCTAGATGTAAGAGTGTTTTCTCTTTAACTGCAGCTGGCAAAGAGCACTGGAAAGAGCGCTTTGTCTAAGACTATGCACATATGCATATGCACATATGCGCTGGCAAGTCCAGCCTGGCTGCCTGTCTGTATATGTGAGCCCATCTGTGAGCAGCTGTGGAAACAGGTTTTTATACAGATTTTCTCAATTATTTAATGTTATCGAACTGCTATGGTCACACTGCCAACAGTGGGGGTAGGTGGCTATAGGGCTGTCGTGCTGAGATGGACACTGGAGAGGACAGAGCGGTGCCCCCTGGCTAGGCTTAGAATGGCATGGGGCAGGTGTGATTTCTGTGGAGCCACACTGGGTCTCAGTGCCCGCCCATGGCAGCCAGGGGAGCTGACACTGAAGGATCCCTGCGTGGGGTCCCAGGTGCCCTGAGGCATGTTGCGGCAGCATGTGTGTAAGCCTTCTCTGTTAGGGAACAGCCACAATGACACATAGGAGTGGGTAAGGCACCATGGCATGTCTAAAGGTGCCATGGGATCACGTAACCTCCGCAGCATTCATAAGGGAGTGATCTGTGGCTATCACCAGTGAGCGAGAGGTGCTGCCTGCCCACCTTGCAAGGCTGTGCCAGCCCTGCCCCATGGGAAGTGACAGCACTGCCCCTCTGCAAAGCAGAGAAACTGCACATGCGTCAACTGGACATATTTGTTAATAACCGATTAGGATTTGTGGAGAAATTTTTCTTGAATACTTGAAGCAGCAAATATTTAGGCATGAATAGTCAAGGTATGACTGTAATTTGCCTACCAGTCTGGCAAAACTGAATGTGTATTTGGGAGTAATGAATCTGTTTTTCCTCTGTTGGTCCTTATTATATCCCTGTCATTCTACTGCTTGGCCTCGCAACTACCATTGTGGAATTACTGTTTCATTCAAATTTGGCTCCTGAATAATTCATGACCATTGGATTTGTTTCCCGCCTTTCTGCTTTCCAGCTGCTGGCCTGAGCCCTTTACAGAAAGGCTTTTGTTTTGAAGTGGGTCGCTTCTCTTCTGTACAAAGGAGTCATAAAAGACTGGGCATTTGCAAACAAGGGATAAGTAGCTCTATAGTAACATGATTTTCGTGATTTTCTACAATAGCCAAGTGGTTTTCAAGGATCACCTGCTCCATGTCCAAGAATGTCTCATTCTAATGAGCAGGAAAGTGTCAGGAAGCCTGCATCAATGAATAAGATGTTTCTGACAAAACTCCAATATCAAAAGGAAGCATGCAAGAGGTAGAAGCATGGTCAGGTGGTCTGGGAGGAATACAGAGAAAATATCCAGCTACACAGATATGGGAAAAGTCAAGTCCATCTGGAGATTAATCTGTCAGGGGACATGCAGGACAAAACCAAATCTTCTATAAGGATAGCAGCTTGGGAAAATGTAGGCTTGCTGGTGAATGGGGCAAGAGTTCTGGTGAGAAAGGGTTCAGAAAAGACTGAAACACTCAGTGCCTTCTTTGACTCAGTCTTTACTGATAACTGGCCTTCAGGAATCCTATTCCTCTCCTGTAGAAGTTAGTTTGGTGGAAAAAAACATATGCTTTCAGGACAAGAATCAAAATTGGGAACTCTTCACTCAGCTGGACATGTGTAAGTCCATGGGACCTGATGGGATTTACATGTAAGGGGTGAGGGAGCCATATGAAGTTATAGTAAGATTTTTGCCAGTTGTTTCAATTATACTGCTTAGTGGAAAAACAAAGCAAACCAAAAAAATTCAGAACATGTTATTCTTCAGATGCTTGGCAACTAATTAGTGAGCTTGTTTCTGAAAGACAATGGAGCAGTTCATTACCTAACAAATATCTCAGCCATGTTTTATAATGAAGATTGGAGCTTTTCAACAGATAATTTTCAACGCAGACAGGTATGTTTCATAAGAAACAATTTTTACTGTCATTCTTAAAAGAAAATCACTTACCATTTCTCTTCATCAGAGTACAAAAATACTACTGCGGTGTTCATCCTATTAATTACAAGGATTATGCAGAAGAACTGCCGGAGGGTAGGAGG